>JNHY02000196.1:0-25160 GCA_001691755.2 Amanita polypyramis BW_CC | reverse complement strand
TCTGCTACTATACTTGTAGCATCTGGATAGTATGAGTATTTCAACAAGAGGAAGTGATGTTTGATGTGTGGTACTACTAGTACTAGTATTGTGATCCCCAGGAAGTACATTCAATTATCAAACTGGGACCTTGCACATGAGATGGATGCTAAAAAGGGTTTCAAGCCTAATACCAACTATCAAGACTTTATGCCAGGTGAGTGGGCTTGGGAGCAATTGGTTTGTTCTCATTTTATTTAATACACTCTAATCTAATCATTTTCAAGGATATTCTAGCCCAAGATGATCAGAACAATGGTGTCATCTTGATTATTGAGGACAAGGACAGCTACACCATTGTCCTGGGATTCTCCCTCACGAAATGGGTGCATCTCAATGCCCGGCTACATTAATCGAGGATCGCTCCCAAGATATTGAACGATACTGTTCTTGGCGAGAGTAAACGGGTGATAAATATTACACTCTTGTCTTGTTGTGAAAAGCTCGTAAGTATAGTGTGTGAAGCGTGGCTCATCTAGAATACACTGTGGGCGCTGCTGAACTCCACAATGTTCTTCTGACGACCTCTAACGCGGTCATGATTTGATCACTACAAGACGCGTGACCAGTCAGAGTCAAAATACGGCGGCTCACATCGTCAAAGTCCCCACTAGCCCCTCTTTCTCTCTTCTTCACCTACTACGATCTACTCCCTCGTCTGCAATATCTGCGATATTCCAGACGTTGATCACTGCTACTTGCAACCTGATATCCTTACCTGCGACTTTAACCATGATCACTATTGTTGCTTCTGCCGCCACTCGCATTTGTCCTGTCATCCACTATAAAAATTTCAAACAAGTCGTCATTGACCCCTATACAAGTTGTGCAAGAAGGCGATTCCAAGGTGGATCAAGTGCAAGGCCGAGCGGAGGAAGGTGAGTGTTGTTGTTATTTTCTATGTCAGCCACCCCGTTAATACGTTATACAGGCAGACAAAAATGACTGGTCCTTCAAGGACAATACCCTACCTTTAGACGAGAAAGCGATGCTGGACATCGCTGACGACCATAGGTGTCAAAACTCAGACGTTGAGATCTTCAAAGGTGAGTGGCTTGAATGGGATGGAGCTGACTTTCTAGATTCTACATGGTTAGAGGACGCGAGCCAATACACCGATGACGACAACGATTCGAGCGACTCTCTAGAGGCATATATCAACGATTTTGTCGACGAGAACATTTTCAAAAAGTCTGCCGACGACGAGGACGAGGGCGATGCGAGCAGATACACCGATGACGATGATTCGACCGACTCTCTGGAGGCATATATCAACAGTTTCAATGACGAAGACTTTTTCGACGACGACGGCGACGATGCGAGCGGATACACCGGTGACGACGATATAAGCGATTATTCTGACAACGCGAACGACTATCTTGAGAACGCGAGCGACTACCTTGACCTCGATATAGACGAGTGTGACAACGACAACGACACGATTAGCGAGTACGATTCGGTGGACGGCCGTTTGGGTGCCTTTCTGGACACTAACATTGACAAATACCTAGCGCCCTAAGGAGGGCGGGGAAGGCAGGGGAGGGGGGTGGCGATGTGGCGATGTGGCGGTATGGCAGCGTGGCAGCATGGTGGTGGGCAGTGAGGTGGATTGTCGAAAGCGGAGGGAGTAGGTTCTGGCCAGGCTTGCTCACAAGGCAATCGGCGTCCCCTTGGGTGTGGATGAGGATAGACAAGGTGAGTGTTTCCTTTTTCCCGGGGAAAGGTGGAGGGACCTTTTCCTCGTGCTTCCCTTGTCGTGGGCCTCAGGCTTAGACCCTAAGTGGTTGACCAAAAGCACGTTAAATTCTTGATTCTTGCGATAACACTCTTTAGTTTCCTTCCGCGTGGATTCGATGTCGACAAGATGTGCTTCCAGAGTAGGAGACTATTCACCATTGTAAGTCGGGCACCAAGAAATCGAAAACTTTTGACTGATATCTTCGTTTTAGACAATCGCGTAAGAGCAAATATGAATAGGAGTGCTAGTTAGATACCATCCTGGACGTCACGTGTACCTGAGTGGTGAATGGTGGGGTAGTTGATGGAGCCATGTTATGGGCACGGGAGAATTAGGGAAAGGGAAGCGGGACATACGACTCATTAAATAATTGACCTTTGACCCTATGGCCAAAGACTGTTCTGAACGCAGACCCATACTTACAATGAAATTGTCACCCACAGACCTTTTTCCGCTTCGAGTCCGTGTGGCGTCCAACAGTAGCTGTCATTCTAGTACATAGTAGCCATGATCGTCGTCAAGTCCGGGTAACCCACGCTGTGCGAGATCAGCCGGGCAGTGACAGTGGGAAATATCCAGTGCGACTCGGACTCGTACGTTATCGATTTATCTACGTACCACAAACAAGCGAACATTAACGATATACTGCCCAACAAGCATTCAAATATTCAATATTCAAAGCTCATTTCAAATTCAATGACGAGATCCAAGCCGACTCGCCCAGACGGCCGCTCCGCTCTATTCAGTCTCTCCCTGCCGTCCTCTGCCGCGTCCTCCCGCAATTCATCCCCCGCCCCAGGTGCTTTGCGGCATAAACCCGACTCACAGCTTGGCGATCACTTTGGTAATGGTGGTGGCGGTGGTGGTATTGACGGTGCCATCTGTGCGTATGAATCTCCTGGACGGCGGCCTATGGATGTCTATGACGCGATGTTGCCCCGCTGGAGAGCGGCTCTTCGGAAACAGCTGTTGAGAAGGGTGGAAGTGGAATCAAAGGTGATCGCTAGGATGCAGGTGAGGCTCTCAATTTGATATTGCCATCGTTTGGGGTTGCAGTAACCGTTGAGTTGACCTATGTGATATCGCAGGAAATCATTCGCACACCATTCTTAGATGCTTATTTCGTTTATACATCATCGCTTGGCACGCACACATTTTTCATGACTGCAATCCCGGCTCTTTTTTTCTTTGGTTTCGAGGATCTCGGTGGAGGGTGCGTTTTCTTTCCCACAGCCTCATCTCACACGCCAATCATTATTCTTAGCCTCATCCTTATTCTTGCATTCGGGGTCTATCTATCCTCCTTTATAAAAGACCTATTATGTTCTCCAAGACCTTTCGCTCCCCCCGTAACACGACTATGTATGTGGTTAGATACATTTACGTTATACAGCTCATTTCAGCTTGCCCAGCCATCGGCTCACACCACCTCGAATACGGCTTCCCCTCAACGCACTCCACCAACAGCGTGTCAATCGCACTCTTTCTATTTGCCCTTATCCACAGATTAACATATCCATCCCCATCAACACTATCGGACATCCCCGTCGAGCCTGTGCTATCAACGCAAACATTCACATTCCTCACCATTCTCTTATGCATCTACATATTCTCCATCGTATTTGGTCGGCTATACACCGCTATGCATTGTTTTACGGATTGTGTCATGGGCGCCTTCCTCGGAACGTTCATATGGTGGGCTGAGACTAGCTGGACCGGAATTCCAGTCCGTCTTCTGTTTTCATCATCCCCCTTGCACCCAACTTCCATCCTCATTCGATTCCTCACTTTTTTCAACGTTGGCTCACCTCTGCCTACCTCGCCTAGCTTGTCGTCACCCGGCATCATCGTTCACCTCGGACATGGTCTCGGCCTCGGTTCAGCCTTGTACTCCTGGGTCGAAAAAGGTGGGTGGGAAGTTCCGCTCACCCTCATCCCACCCGCACTGCTCGCAGTCAATCAACATCCCCAACCCGTCGATGATTGTCCATGCTTCGAAGATGCCATTGCATTTGGGAGTGTCGTCCTTGGCATTCTCGTCGGAAAATGGGCCATGAACCAACTCGGGATTTCACGTCTTTCAGTTATGATGCCTGGGAGTGGGTGGGTACATACACTGGATGAGGGGTGGATTCCAGTTGCGCGAACATGGGAAGACGTGTCCGTATGGTGGGGTATTGCGATTATGAAGATGGTCTTTGGGATTTTCACTATATTTGCCTGGAGGTTGTTGGCAAAGAGCGCGTTGCATCTTGCCTTACCTCCGATCTACCGGCTGCTAGCACGAGCCTTCGAGTTGCCCAGAAGACGGTTCTACACGCCTGCGACAGAATACAAGAGCGTCCCGAGCGGATTTGGGGAAGAGGGCAGGCTGTTGCATTCAATACCAAGTGTCATTGACTTGCCAGGGAAAGGAGTTGAAAGTGAGATTGGGAACGGGATCATGGAGAAGTTTAACGGGGACGGAATGAGAGGGAGGGGGAGGGCTAGGGACATCAAGATGCGCTTTGGAAATGCAGATAAAGAGAAGGTGGTATCTGTTGTGGTGCAATCAGCTGAAGCAGAGCACCGAGATGAGGATGAAGATAAAGATGGTCAGCCGATTAGACATTATGACGCCGACGGTACGTCTTCCCGTCTTGTACATTTATGTTTGGTTGAACTTATGATACCGTCTAGTCCTGACCAAGTTGGTAGTGTACTCGGGCATCGCTGTATTGGTGACCGAGGCATTACCAGCATTGTACAATATGCTTGGGTGGGGTATAGTATCATGGCCATCTTCTGTTCACTACTGACCTACATGTTCGAGTCTAATTAGTGCCTCTATCTCTAGTATTTATAATATATGATTTCGTATTGTTCTTTGGATGCATTACGTAAGGGAACTGGTCATGTTGTTACGAATGCTTATGACGTGAAACGGGGTACGTTCCTGGTGTGATTCGGAGACATTGCAAGGCTGACGCTTCAACTGAGATAAAAGGGGTGTGGGAAGAAATCTCCCAGGCTTGTCACCAAGGCGAGTAACTCGGGTGGCCTTGCATGTGTCAGTCGAATGTCGAACGAGCATTGAATGTGTTACGGATCCAAGCGGTGCGAGTTGCACTCTAGCCTTGTGGCGGTCCGCGGGGTTTCTTGTGAGTACTCACGGTGTCAGGCTCGCCGAACGGTCAATTCGACCAGGCTTTTCCGCGTACATCCAGGGACGAGATTCGTCCCTCACAATTAGTACCAGCGATTTTTTTAGAGGTATGGGCGCGTATCTGACACCCGACGTCACCGCGCCACATGAAACAACCCATGCACATCCGCCGGTCCCGCGGGAAATTGAATACATAAGTAAGTAACATTGCGGAATCACCACGGTTTTAAAATAAGGTGGATTATTATTTTAATCACTTTGCTTGTGCTCGGTAACTGCGTTGATGGTAAACAAAAATTATGGGATCTATAGATTTTTTGAAAATGTCTTGCCTATTCGTTGGAGTCCAAAGCAATACAGTGGCAGAAAGGGCGAGTTTCGTAAAATCAGGACATATGGTCGATATGTTGATTGTTGGCGTTGATCAAAGAAAGCTGCAAAGTTACGCAACCGTACCATTTTGGGGAGCCCCTCGTCCGGATATCTCAGGCTAAAAATGCAGCGGCTCGGAAGCGTAGCAGAAGTCCACATGGTCAATCATTTCATTGGTTCCTTGAAACTTCACGCCAGGTGACCACACTCATCGTATCCTAGCACCAGTATAAATGGGACAGCAAAATATTCACCGCTCGATCCATAATTGTTGCTCTGCGAAGCGGTGGGGATGGTTTCTCTTTCACTTTCGCATTCCATCTGGCCCGCGCTCGTGCTCTCGTTCATTGCGGGCCTTTCGACAGTTCCTGCAGCTCCTGCCGCTGGTGAGAGATTGCGCTTCACGATCGACTCGAACGTGGACTGAGATCGCGCTCTCTTTTCAGACTGTCAAACTGCTACAGTCGGACAGCCTTGGTCTACATGGTAAGATAAGATAACACTGATGTGTCGACTTGTGTCTCTGACCCTCAATGATAGTTTCGACATCTACACAAATAATAACCTCACCGCTGATCAATTTGCAACTTATAATCCTGGGTTGAATTGTTCCACGTTGCAGCTAGGTATGGCGTATATATTATCCTCTTCATTGGGACTAACGATGTCGTGATTGATCTAGGGCAAAAGGTTTGTATCTCTGCTGGTACTCTCCCCTCTGGTACTGTCGGTCCATCCCCGAATGGCACATGTTATGAGTATCTCGTCGCCTCAGGAGACACCTGTAGTTGTGAGCATCAATACTAAGATATTCTTTGCTTTACCTGATGATTACACTTTAAGCGATCGGCCTAGAGTTCGATATTACGACCACCCAAATCGAATCTTTTAACACTAACACGTACAAATGGATGGGTGAATTCTCTGTATTCTCCTTTTGAAGTTGGCGCTTAGTTCGTCGCTTTTAGGTTGCGCTAAATTGCAGGTTGGTCAGGTCATGTGCGTCTCAACCGGAACTCCGCCTCCCATTCCGTAAGTAGTTGTACGGTATTCATCCGGGTCGCTAAACTCGTTTGCAGTGTAAATCCGGACTTAGAATGCGGGCCCGAAAGCCCTGGTAACGCGACTTGCCCCCTAAACGCATGTTGTAGTGCATTTGGTTTCTGCGGTCTCACGGACGAATTTTGTAACACAGCTGTGAGTATAATAAGATTCTAATTTGATCCGTTCAAATCATATTTGTTAATCAGGGTTCGAATCCATGGTGAATATATTTTACTCTCTCTCTTTACTCTCTCGCATACTTTGCGGCCAACATCAAGTAATTATAGTATATCAAACTGCTTGCAACCCCCAGTGCCCTCTTGTAATGGCTTCCCAGAAAACAGGAGAAACATGGCCTATTATGGAGGCTTCGGTGATAGGAGGAACTGTGACACAAACATTGCCGCCTCTCAAATTGATTGGTCTCGTTACACTCATGGAATCTTCGCATTTGCAACTATCTCACAATACTTTCAAATTCGTACGTACTGCACCCTACCCGATTCCATCCTCGGGTAATAACTAAGCTGTGATAGAAATCGACTCTCAGGATATCCCGCTATTACAGGATATGGTAGGTGCGAAATCCACGGCTTCTGGTTTGAAAATCATGATTTCCGTCGGCGGTTGGGATTTCTCGTAAGTGTCTTCAGAACGTGTTGACGACGGTTAGTAATGTATGTTCAGCGAGTCGGAACCAACGAAAGATCTTTTCTCGCTTATGATCTCAACTTCGGCAAATAGGGCGACTTTTATTTCCTCTGTAGAGGCATCTTTGTCTCAATATGGGTTGGATGGTGTTGGTAGGTTATCCGTCATCCATCTATTATATGCAGGTCATTAATTGGTTGGTTTAGATATTGATTTTGGTATGTTGCTGTTTTACCAGCGGTAGCCCTTCTTTCTCACGAGCCATGAAAGAATACCCCGCTGCAATCGAGCGCGGTGGTCCACCAGAAGGTATTTTAATGTTGGTCATTCCACTTTGTCCCTCCCTCAACTTCCGGCCTACAGATAAGGCAAACTTGGTTTCATTCTTCCAAGAGCTACGAGCAGCACTCCCCTCGACCCTTATCTCCTGCGGTATGCTCTTCCCCGTTTCTTTCGTCTTCAGAGGAATTCAATCACTGTTGTAGCAACTCCCGCCGGATACTGGTTCCTTAAAGGATTTGAGGTGGTCAACATCACACAATACGTCGACTGGCTCAATATGCTATGTGTGTGCACATATCTGTTAATTTTAGTCGCGCATCTAATGTAAATGAAGCATATGACTATCATGGCCCTTGGGATACAAATATCACCGGTCAGGCTCCAGTTACTAACCCACACACGTCGATCCTCGACATGGAAGATAGTGTCAAATTGTATGTTCGCGCGGGCGTTGACATGTCGAAAGGTGGGTTCTTCGCGCTATTGCTTTCATAGATATTCTGATTCGGTTTATTTCCCAGTCAATCTTGGTGAGTAGTGGTTTATGTATGGTCTACCTCGAACGTGAACTCGGGCCGCACAGGACTGGCATACTATGGACGGAGCTATGCTGTAGTTGATTCTAGCTGCGAAGGATATAACTGCACAGTGAGCAATTGCGTCTTGAAGAAACCCTGTGTACGACATCTCACCCTCACCTTAGATGACCGGCGGTGGTACACCCGGTCTTTGCACGGCTACCCCTGGGATTCTTTCACAGTTTGAAATCGACAATCTCATTTCCATGGGAAATAAACCCGTCTTCGACGAACCAAGTCAAACCTATTATTTTGATAATACAGTATGTTCGGCAGTTTACCATTCCCACCTCGCCTCTCGGAACGTTAACGCATCATAATCCAGCCGTCCCTCACCACTTTTGACCAGCAAGATACCTGGCTGTGAGTGCTTACTTCTGTTGATCCCCACCTGATCTCAGTAGTGGTTAGGGTAAAAACCAACTTTGCAGGCAACACTTGTTTTGGCGGAACAGTGTATTGGTGAGTTAATTACTGTATACGGTGTAACTGATATACTGAACGAGCCTTTCCCAGGTCGCTGGACCAGGTTATTCCAGGGGTGCGTTCTTACTAGTATTTGACTGCGAATACTGGTTCCTCATGATAATTTTCTAGTCGGACGGGACGTCAGGCTCTCCAGGCGGTAACGACGACGTACCTACATATATCGAAATCACTTGGAGTACGTATACAGTCTTCGATCCTGAGGCCATTTCATATGATAATGCTCTGTAGACCCAAATCCTTATCCAAGTACGGGTGCAGCGTCCGAGACGTTTGTACAGTCCGCTGGTACCTTTGTCACCACTGTCACCACCACCCTCCCTCCCTCGACTCAGACCTTTACGGAGACCTTCGTTGTTCAACCATGGACTCAAACAGTGATTGGCAGCACTGTTGTGTCAGGAATAACAGAGCCAGTAACTGAGACGACCGTTAATCCAGCTTTGACATCTGTTATTACCACCGTTGAAATTATTGGCTCGACCGTTACTAGCGTCGCGACGGTTACAAAGACTGGGACAACGGTAATCGTACCTGTTCCCACTATGACTACTACAATTACCGTTGAAGGTTTCCCAATCACTCTCAATAGCGGAGGCACACCAGTCAATGGTCCAGTACCCCCCTTCATTACCCAGCCAGATGCTGTCACACCAACTTGGAGTAAGACTTCTTTGGTAACGGTTGTTAATTCCTGACTTTCCCATGTTTAGCGTGGAATATTCTCCCTCCACCAAGTGCCTCCACTGTGACCTTCACGGCGCCTTTGACATCTTCACCTACCTACTCGTCGACCGTGCCCGTTCCTGTGATATCTACACAAACGGCGACAGTCACTGGGCCACCTGGTGATCACAGTAGATGTGACGATAGTATTAACATTTGGAGCCTGTTGTTTGGTGGAATCATTGGCGGGTGTATGCCTCTAGATATTGGTATCCAAGGGGGGATTACGCCTAAGGCAATTCAGCCGCCTGGTTGGGTGGGACCCTGGACCGATCCATTCCCGTTACCAACAAAGCCTACTTTAAGCGGTACCTCTACTACAGAAACGACCACAAGCTCGACAACATCGTCGACGTCCTCATGCACCGCAACGCCTGGTCCTTATAGGCTACCAGACGACCCAGAAAATGCTGATTATCAGGATCTGGGAACTGATCCTACATACAGACGTAGACGTTCTATTGTGGAACTACCCGAGCATCATGGTAAGCAAAATGTAGAACTTTTTTTTTTTTTTTCAGACTTGATGAACTTCCAGATACCCCGGCTGCTCGATCTGCGATCCCTACTGAACGTACAACGAACGTCACGCAGCGTGCTATGCAAAAGCGTGCTTCGGAGCCTCGTTGTGTGTTTTACTAATGCAGTCATCGGTGTTCCAATACTAATATTGTGTACCCATAGATATACAAGCCCAAGGGTGTGGTAGTGCCGCTAAAGCTAGTTCTGCAACGTTTGTATCTTTGTCTGACGTGACGGGCTACGTGGAGTACTTCACCGTCGGTGGCGAAACCAGTGGGGCCATCAGTACCAACTTATATGAAGTACAAGTGATAGGGAAACCTAATGAATACACCAACCGTGAGTCCATCTTCAATTCTACACTATTTATTTAATCTATCCATAAGAGGAACATGTGTTCGAGTATGCATTAATTCTGGGTACTGCGGGATAAGATCTGTTTACGAGGTTCCTATTTAGACTTGGGTATATCGCCCAGTTCTATTATGATCCACCCCTGAACGCACAAGACTGTGCCTGGTGAGCCGACCACCATCCTTACCGTTGCGTTTAAGGTGATCATTCATATCTAGGATGGTGGAAAATATATTTGGTTATACCCGGGCTGATGGAACCAACATGGGACAAGCTTTAGTGAGCACGATTGACAATGTAAGGATTGGAACAGAGTTGGAAAACTCGCCTTTTCCTTATATGATATCTTTTTAGGTCCAAAACATGGTTTGGGTTGATAAAGCGATGAACCAAGGTGCACAATAGGCCGAGTTGTCATATAATTCCATTACTAAGCGAAAAAAAACCATTCAGCCAAATCTAATGTTGTCAATCGAAATAGAGCTACGGCTGGTAATCCCCCTATGAAGGACCAGATGGATTCCATTATGAATTTCGATGACGCTCCAGAAGAGGCTCGCATTTACGATTTGGAGTATTTCCTTCGTAACCTTGCAGCTCTTGGGCAGTGTAAGTTCAATCCAAAAAAAAAAAAAAAACTCCTGTCATTACAGTCGGTGTATATTATCATCCAGATTTCCAGGACACTAGCTCGATTTTCCAAGATACGGCTGCTAAAGTTCAACAACTGCTATCGGAAATTACTCCATCAACGCCTGCTGAAGACGACGCGAGTCTCCCTCTGATATTTAATCAGTGGCTGGAAACGCTGATTGATACATACCCCGCGGGTTGCACGTAAAGCCTAATCAATAAATAAAAAAAATAATCCTGTCGTGTTTAACTAAGTACTACTAGATCGCGTGCCAACAATGCTTATGCTTACTACCGCAACGAGATGAACCGGGTTGCGCTAGCGGCAGGGACGTCTGTCCCCACCTGTTTTACCCTGTATACCCTCAACACAGTAAGTCTAATTTGGTGGCTCCTATCGCGATTTACCAATTCTGATCACTTTTGGCTAATTGTAAATAGTATGTTGCTTCGTCATTCTCGGCTAGCGTAAGCTCCCTCGTGATTTCAATGACCGTTAATACGTAGTTTGACATTTAATCGTTAGGCGCTGTTGCCCCCTCAGCCAAGCCTACCTCGGTGTAACGTACCTGGCACCCTAGGCACAGTTGGCTACCTCCAGAATGGGAATTTCGTCGCCCTCAGCTACACCGGCCAACAGCAGCGCATAATGGGTTCTGGGAATCAGGCATGCACTCTAATTCTAATCAACCATATGCGTCCTTCACACCTGACGACTGTTGTATTAGTTCTACTTTGCTATGGGCTCGGGTAGGACCATCTCGGACTATCATTGGCAAGCAGTTGATGCGTCCGTTTACGGACCTCACTGCGCGGGCTCTTTTATCGTCGATGATTATGCACCTACAACGCCGCAGGCCACAAGCGTGAATGTGGAGATGAACTGTGGTAGCCAGACTGGAAAACAGGCTGCTCAGTTCAACTTTGTCTTTAACGGCCGAAACTTGGTGTGTGGATTGCTCCTGACTGGACACGCGGGCGGGACGACGGAGGATGTTATTTGTGCTTATGATGTGTCTACCGCGTCGTCGTGTCTTGTGGGCCAGCAACAACTTGGCGCCGCTACGAATGCAGGGTTTCAGCAATGGGTTTTCTCTCCCACATGAATAGATATTTATTGGCAACAGGTACATTGTGTGTTTTTGGGGAATAGAATTACATGTTTCTCAGCCACCAAGTGATTATGTCAGCACTCAACGCCATACTATTCCAACTTGAAATCATCCCGTCCATCTCTTTCCCCGCACACCCTCGCAATCTCCAAAATCACCCTCCAAAAATACGCCGTCATATCTTCCTTTCTCCAAAACGCCTTACTCCACTCCCGTCCCGCACTCGCAATCTCCCTCGCAAGATCGTCTTCTCCATCTCTCCCCGGCGTAGCCTTTGCTTTCGCATTATCGTTCGCGCCGGTATCAAACCCGCCTCTAAAGAACACCAGCGCGTCGTACAGATCGCTATAGTCTACTTGAATGGGCACGTAGTGGACCCACGGCTGGATCCTGTCTAGCCACCAGTCGGGGTAAACCGTGGCCTTGAACACCAATGCGTTGCTTGTGATGAGCCGTTTGAATCTGGACGACCATCCGTGTCCGTCTACGTCGACAAAGTACTTGTGTCTGCCGGCGTCGAGCCCGCCAGAGTCGTGTTTGGGGGAAAAGGCGAATTGCGTGGTGAGGTATTTGCAATAGTCGGGTTCGCACCCGATGGGGTAGCCTGTGAAGGATACGTCGGTCATGGCTGGGTTAAGAAGCGATCGTCTGATGGGGGTCCCTGTACCGATCGGTGTGCAGCGGCGTTGTTTCGGGTCGGATGAAGTGGGTAATAGAACGTTTTCGTACCCCTCCAACTGACTCGTAACGTTAACCAAGCGAGGGCGTTGGCTCCATCTCCAGCGCGTTCCGTCGTTGAAATTTATGCCGGTGTTGGTACCGTGCCACATGATGCGTTCGTCGAGCTTTTCGTGCCACGGGAGGTCATTTTCGCGAGGATGTGCGTCGTCGACCCAGGCAATGAACCCTGGGGTGATGATATCGTGGAAGAGGGGAGTTGTGCAATGGGCGAACTGGATGGCGAGGTGGGGACGGAGGGGGAATGGGGCGATGTCGTGTGCGACGTATTGGCCGTGGTGGTGGAAGAGGTGGGGGTGGGCGCAGGGGTCCATGGATGAGAGGTGGTTGTGGATGAACGTTTTAGGATGGGTGCGTGGGGAAGGGCGGGTGGAGCGGTCGATGGGCGTGTTGAGGGAGTGGAGTGGGCGGGCGGGTGAGCCTGGAGGGCATGTTGCGCGGAAGCCGATTGGGGAGGGAGGTGGGAGGGCCGAGAGGTCAATGTCTGGTGGGGAGTGTTAGCTGGTGGTGGTGCGGATGAATAGGAGAGAGAGAGAGCTTACAGGAGCCGTTACGTGCAGCGTCTACGAAGGCTTGTCTGATCTCGTGGTTGGTAAGGAGATTAGGGTTGTCATGAGGAGAAAATATAAGTCTGAAATTGGGTAACAGGTGATCTATTGGTTCGAGCAAGGCCAGAATTTCATCCATACCGCGGGGGGCACGTTGATCCCGGGGATCTGGGTTAGAATAGGAAGTGCGAGCCAAGTAGGTAGGATTGTAGGACGAGTTTTTGGCGACAGTAAATGTATCTGTGGTATGTTCCTGTCTGTGCTGGATATGATTCAAATCGGAGGGAGAGACGCCCCAGAAGGGTTCTAGACTGTGTGCGATGGAGTCGTAGTCGTCCAGCAGCTGGACGTGGTGTGATTTGGCCCAGTCAAACCACCGATCAAAGCCTTTTGGAGGCGGGCGGGCGTACCTCCGCTCGTACTCTGCCACTGCCTGGGGCAGGGTGTGACTTGCCTTTGCGAGTCGAACCGCCCACTGGTCCTTCCCGGACTGGATGAGGTCGTAGAAGGGATGAGGGGCGTCTGGGTTGACCTGTAAGAGGCCGTTTGACAGGAAGACATGATTCCTGGCTGGAGCGGCAGTGTAGTAGATGGCGAGAATGCAGAGGACGGGGAGCGCAATGAGGGATATACGGTGCTTTGAGCGAGGCGGCATTTGGCTGGTCTGAACCCCTATTTCTGGGGTGTGTGTGTGTGTGTGTGTATGTGTTGCCAGAGAGAGCATCACGTGCTGGTAAAGGCTGACATAAGCGAGGGGAGAGGCGGCGCGGGCGGCTCAGTCGACGCAACCACCAGCTGGGATGCTGCTCGACCAGGCTCAGGCCGTAGATTTCGCCGATTACATCAACACTGACCTCTTTGCGTCCTTTGTCTCCTCGAACGCCTCTTCCTCAGACAACGACTCGTCGCCCCCGCACTCGCCTCTCCATCTCCTCACCACTCCTCCCCAGGACCGCCCAGCCGCAGCTTTCCCAGACTTTGACCATCATACTCCAGCTGGAAGCGCTGCTGGTTTTTCCTTTTCAGACGACGACGACCCTTTCAAGGCGATCGACCATGGCTTCATCTCTTTCCCAGGGATCCTCCCTCCGATCGCCATGAGCTACCCTGGAGCCATGCCTGCCATCCCTATGGATCCCTCGATGGCCTTCAATATGGACGCCATGGACAGCTCATCCTCTTCAGATCTTGCTACTTATTTGGGTATTGACCCGTCGCTTGTTGGAACCCCTGCTCTGTCCCTCTCGACATCTGAGTTGGAAACCGTCGATGAAGAGGACGAGGAGTCGCTTGATGAGGCAACAACGGCCGCTCTTCCCTCGCAGAAACAGAAACAGAAGCAGTCTGCCCAGGCAGACGGCCAGCAGCAAAGGGAGCGTCTCACGTTTACCATAGCGCCCGTAAAAGTCGGAGGCCATGGAAAGTCAAGAAAAGGTACTGTGCAAAGCGGTGGTGTCGTCAAGAGGAGCGCACTATCGCCTCCTACCACCAGAGATAAGGAAAACTCTGCCAGCTTGCTCTCTACGACGTCTAGCCAGTCTGCCGCCGCCATTGCTGCAAACGCAGCTGCCCTCAGGAGAGCCAAGTCTCGTGCCTCTTCCGAGGTTCCTAGCAGTATCAACGACGATGACCGTTTGTCCCCTCCATATGGTACAGCAGGATCACCAACAAACAGCAAAGATGACTTGGCTATCGACTGGCGCCCTCCCCCCGACGTACTTGCCAAAATGTCCAGCAAAGAGAAACGTCAACTCCGGAACAAGATATCCGCACGCAACTTCCGCGTTAGGCGAAAAGGTAGTGTCCTATCTCCGTTCACACCGTGCTGCCGTGCTGACGCGTCTCGGCAGAATACATCACGACCCTTGAAGGGGATATCGCCGAGCGCGATCGTCTCCTGGACGCTGTCCGCACTGAGCTTGGATCAACCCAATCAGAGAACCTCGCTTTGAGGCAGGAAATTGAAGCCCTGAAAAAGATCCTTCTCGAAGGCCGGGGAACAGACGGTCTCGCCAGCCTCAATCTACCTCCGCCTGCGCCCTTGGCTGTGTCTACCCCAGGTTTCATCGGAGCGGGTTCCGGAGGATCGGTGTTGCCCGGATCAGGGATGGGCGCCGTTGGCGAGGCACCATCGGCACCAGTGGCCTCGTCTGTTTCATCATCATCACCACCTGCTGCTGCTGCTGCTGCTGCTGCTGGTGTTATCGACCCCACGCTTGCACCGCATTCGAGTGCGACAAACGCCAATGTCTCGCTTGCGCTCCCAACGCCGTCTTCCTCGCCGCAATCATCTGGCTTGCTCACACCGAACACCCAGAAGGACTTGCCTACATCACCCAGGTTGGGCTCGGCCGCTTTCTGGGGTGGTGCCACTCGTCCGTCGTTTGGTATGGGAATCGGTGGTGGAGGAGGCATTACACCCGTTCATACCGTCCTCGTTCCCGATTTGTCGGCTATTCTGGCCGGAGGCAGTGTCGGTGATGGTGCAGCAGGAAGGAATGAGAAGAATGTGGCTAGGGCGTTGCAGGAGAACATGAACCCGGCTCTGAGCAGTGGTTTAATGTCGAAGAATGTGATGGTGTCTTCGAACTTTGGGTTTGGACCGAACCCTGGAGGGTTTGAAGGGTGGGCTGATAGTAATTGGTTCACAGTGAGGAATATGGATTCGTATGTGGTTTTTTTTTTACTTTTTGGTGGCGGATATATTGATGGGACAATGGACAGATATCGTATGCATCTCTGGGGCAAGATGGCAGCTCAACAACAATATTACCAGAAGATCCAGCACGCTCAAAATCACAAGTCATCTTCTGTACCCCCACTCACCGGTCTCGCATCAAATCTCCGTCCTCACTTCTTTTCATCATCGTCATCGTCATCGTCATCTTCATCGTCATCTTCATCTTCATCTTCATCATCATCAACCTCACCCTCTTCTTCTTCTTCTTACCCATCACCTCCTCTGACTCCTCTCCCCCACTCCCATTCTCACCATGGCATGTCCATGGGCTCAACCCTCTCCGCGCTCTTATCCGGAAAGCATTCCGCACTGGGATCTTCTTCCTCTTCATCCTCCTCTCCATCTTCATCTTATTCCGGTCTACCCACGCCTCCCGGTTCACCCAACCTCAACTTTAAAGGCGTATCGGAACGTGAGGTTGAGCGGTTCAAGGAACGGGAACAGAGGGAACAACAGAGCGCGGCGCTGGCTGTCCTTGCGGGACAAACTTTATTCAAGAAGTTGGGAGGTGCGTTTTGGGATGCGTTCAGCGGTCACTCGACGTCGTCTATCGTACCATCATCATCGTCCACTACTTTACCTGGAGCTGGCTCTGGTGTTGCTGGAGGAAAGAACTGGGATGTGGACAAGGTTCGCAAAGTGTTGGAGGGTAAAGCTGTCGTACGGGTTGTTGATGTTGAGCCTTTTGTCCAACAACCGGCATCAGCAGCAGCAGCAGGCGTGGGGGCGATGATGATGATGGGTGGTTCTGGGTCTAGCGTTGGTTGCGGTGGTTCAGGCGATAACGCGAAGAAACTGATGGAAGACAAGAAGTGTCGGTGTACGGAGATTTTGGAGGAAAGTATGAGGAGTTTGACGCTGAACAAGAAGACGTGAGGTTTTTTTTTTTTTTTTTCTCGGCGAGAGAGTTGGAATGAAAATGAATAAAATAAAATAAAAATATATATAGATAGTATCATGCTCTCTCTCTCTCAATGTCGCTGTTTTTTTTTTTTTTAACTAGTACGCCACTCTACTCCTTTGTTTGTTTAGTGCCTTTGTTTTCGTTGATTTTTCGGCTTGCGTTTGCGTGTAGATACGAATTAGCACATATATATATGCATGTGCAGATATATACATATGTTACATACAAACAATATCAGTACAAGTAGTAGTAGTAGTAGTAGAAAGTGTGTGAGTGGTTGCGGTTTTTTTTTTTTTTTCCATCAAGATGATGACGGCAGTTATCCCAACACCAGACAACAGTTGCGAATTGTATATACTTAAACGTGACGTTCAGGCCTGCAAAGCTCGTTTCCGAAATATGCTATAGGCAATGGGAAAAAATAAATAAATAAATAAATAAATAAATAAATAAATAATAATAATAATAATAATAATAATAATAATTACTGAGACAACGAAACGAGGCCGCGCAATAGGAGGCCTCGCCGTCTCCTAATCTGTGTCCATTGAGCAGTCGGCGGTGGAGAAGCCCAAGTCGTCGTTATATTGAGTCTTATGCAACCCAGGCGTGAATGATTCCAACCGGGAGACTTGACCTCGTTCGTGAAAGGCAACCGTTCTCCGTATTACGCAGCAGAACCACCCGGACCGTTTTCCCCCACCCCTGGCAAAGGTTAACTTGGGTTTCTATTGCCATTGGGCTCTTTAGAGCTTTTTTTTTTTTTTTCCTAAATAGATGTCTTGTACTTATAAATGAAAATCTTATATAACCCTCCACTAAGTCCAAAAAAAAAAAAAAAAAAAGACTCCGCCAAAGTCACTGATATCCTGCACAGCACAATTGATCGAATGAGATCCTATACAATTTCATTTAAAATACATATACTAAACAACAAACTACTCTACACTGAGACTTCAGACCTCCTCCGCCTTCCGCACACCCAACATCCTCTCCAACTCCTTCACCCGCCTCTCCCACCCCTCCACCTCCGCCAAACGCTCTTCAAGTATCTTTATCTCTCTATCAATCTCCAAACGCTCTTCCTCCGTGCCCAACCTGGTCAGTGTCCATTGTGCTGACCCATCCTGCCCTTGGAGCGTTAACAGCTGGCGGTGGTACTTTGCCAGCGAAGGTCGGAGAGAAATGGTGATAAGGGTAATGCCGAGTGATTTGGCGCTCTCGTACATTTGTCCTTCGACGTCGCTGGAAACGGCCGAGGTGCATTCTATGAAAAAAGGAATTAGCGGAGAGTGAAGAAAGACATTAAGAGAGTAATGGTACCATCTAGAATCGCAAACTTGGGTCGTTGATAGAATGCTCTAGCCATCGCCATCTGCAACCGGGCACGTTGAACGTACAGTCCATGCCCACAAATCGAGGAATGAAAATACGTACCCGCTGCTTCTCGCCTCCACTTAACACGTCCCTCCACTCCTTCCTCGTAAACCATCCCCCCTCCCGCTCCGGCAGATATCCTAAATGCACCATCTCCAATATCTCTCCAATTTTCTTCATTCCCTCTTCCACCCCATCACTACTGTGCTTCCCCCACGTATGCACAAAGTCGGCGTACGAATCGGGGTAAATCACTTGATCTAGGAGACTCCCGCTGACCATGTATGACCGTTGGGGAACGATAAACACCGATCGGCGACCGTCTGGCAGACGTGAGGGTGGTCGGGAGATTGTTCCTCCTGTACCCATGCCCAGCTCGTCAAAAGGAGAAGAAGACTCTGGTGGCCACAATCCAGCCAAGACTCTTGCTACACTTGTTTTGCCCACTCCATTCGAGCCTGTGATCATGAGATGTTCGCCTTCTTTCAGGATAAATGATAGATCCTTCACGAGAGGCGGATGGGCATGAGCATGGAGTGCCGATGATGAATACCCGTTCTCTATGTCGACTTGTGCTTGCCATGATGAAGGCACACGCACATCCACATGCTCGACTACAATCTCGTCATTACGCGATTCCTGACCTTGAGGCAAAGGAGGGAGATTGTGCAATGTCGAAATCAGGGTGTACAGCCGTGTTGTGAGTCCGGCCAGCTCTAGAATGTCTTTGTAAGCGTACATGAGCCGACCGCCTGCGTCGGCAAGGGAGAGAAGGAGGCGTCGGTTAGAAAAGTAGGCTGCCGATGGACAATTAATTAGAGTTTATAGTCATGAAAGGGAAGTAGTGCGTACTTTCGGTACGATCAGCAATGGCATCATCGGGTCTTCCTACAACGCCCGAAGCCTTTCTATCGGTTTGTATCCCGATGCTTCTCTTGGTACGTGTGTATAATAGAGGAACAGCGATCAATCCATATCCTGCGGCTGACCACAAGTACTTGATCACGTAGTCCTCTGTCCACTCGTAAGCTATGCGGATCTTTTGGGAGATTATCAATGAAGATACCGCACAAGAAACCAAAAAGGGGCACCTTGTAAATTGAATTAACATGCCTAATCAATTTAAGATACGCCTGCGTTAGGATATTCTTTTCCCTCAACCCTCCATTGTAGAACCTGTATCCATGCATTAAAAAAAATCCATGAAAGAGGAGGGTAGAACACGTACGCAATCTCCTCGGCCTCGCGTCCTATCCTACCCATTCCTGCCCTATACTCGCCCTCCAGTCTGGCCTCTACAGCAGCCAAGCGACCAAACGCAGGGGTAACAGCACGTAAAATGGTAATCGTGGCGTAATAATTAGCAAAGAGTAATATTGTTCCGCGGACACCAAGTGATCGTGATAGTTGGCTCGTGAATAGTACAAGATCTAGTGATGGTTTGAGAATGTTTCCACTAGAATAAATTATTGTTGGTCAAGTTGCGGCAGTGAGAAGGGAAGGTAGACGTACTAGAGTCCAGAAAGAGATTCTGACCAGGCTTCGACGTCTGCTGTGATATATTGGTCGACGCCGTCAAGTCCTGAACGGTAATAGCGAAGGTATGGGAAGGATGAAAGATAAAGGTCGTGAATATAGCGCGTTAGACGGGTGCGAAGACGAAGAGATAACTTGGATTGCAAATGACGGATCTACGCTTGTTCAGTAATGATACTCCTACCAAAGACCATCAATGAGACTTGCCATTGAATTGGTATACGTGCTGGGAATTGCGAGAAGGAACCATAAGCCGAGGCCTTTCAAGAACCCCTTGCCATCCCCTTTAACCTGTGCAAACATAACCAGGTAAATAATAATAAAAAGTCATGGTAATGCCCCACCAGATCTCTAACAATAACACCGTCAAGCTTTGCTACAGCAATGCTCAGCACTGTGCGTAGGACAAGGAAGAAGGAGTGCAAGACGACAATCAGCGTCTCTTTCGATCGTAGATGCGGGAATACAATGCGGAGTAGAATAGCACGGAGATGTTTAAGAAAAGAAGCGTCTATGTTTGGTTTGGATTTGGTAGACGAGGGAATGGGTGGAAAGTACGGTGCATCTTCGGCGAACTTTTCTGGGAGCGTTGGGTATACCCTGACCTATTGAAGATGATCATAACATGTCACAGAAAGCGCGCGGGGCTTGAACTCACCCTGGATAACCTATCACGATACAAGACCAGCAGCGTCTTAGCGCCATCCGGGTCGTTCTCATACACTTGTTGCGTTGCTTTCAATATCTCATCGGGTGCCAATGTCTTGCCTCCCCGTGCCTGTTCCGCCAGTCTTGTATAGACATTCCACGGCAGATGTGCAATACGCGAGCGCAGAAGGAGCAAGGCGGGGATGAGGAGGAAGACGGAGCGGTTTGTAGCTGAGGAGAGTGGCTTGGAGAGGATGGCCATGAACGGCAGCTTGTTCATGTGATTTTGTCGCTGTGATTATGTCATCATCAGGCAGCGATAGATGACGTAATACTACTACTTATATTGGCTAAACTATCCAGAAAGCCTATGAACCCTTATAAACTTCAATGCTTGTATCCTATCGTGAGGTAATAGAAATGGCGGAACTAGTACCACCCATACCGCACACAACGCCGTGCAGAGCACTTGTACAACCCTCGTTTGGTGATTCCAGACCCAGATCATCACTCCGACCGTGAGGAACACCAGGCCAACGGCAGCGATCACAAGACCGGATCTTATCGCTATAGCAAGCCACCACTCGGTGAAATACGAAGAGGAGGTCCAAGTCGATGTCGAATCCAGGTCCGAGTCGTCGTTGTTCGTAGGTCTGGTCTTCACCGACCTTATATTGCAAGCATCCGCGCATCCTTTCTCGACCATACTCGACCTCTGACCACACTTCTTGTTCGCCTCCTTCCGTATCTTCAAATCTAAATTCCCAGAAAAACTAGTACCTTTAACAGAACTCGTCGTACCACCATAAAACCAGTCATACATATGCTCGGCTTCTTCTGGTGTTAGCACTTCAAACCACCGTGCGGAAGCAGTGATCAATATGGATGCACCAATGTCCGCAAAGAGACCCGCGAAAAAGAAGGCATTGGCGATTTGGGAAGCGAGGTCGGTTTGGTTGTAGGTGATGGCAATGAGTTGGGCTTGGACGCCCGCAATGAAGGTGCACTGACAGCCAAGAAGATCAGCGTGTTGATGATGGACAAAGAGAGATGAGATGAGATGTACAATGACAGCTGACGAACGATACCCTTCTTTGATTAGTTTAGCACGGTCTGCACCTGTCCAGGTGGTCATTTCATTTAAAACACCTCCACTAGTCCATGCCCCGCCTCGTTCAGCTTCGGCGCCTAAGCTAATGCAAGTGCCACTCACCACCGCATGCAACGAACATTAATATGCTGGTGCCCTTCAGGGCGCAACGGACCTTTCCTCCGGAAACGAACACCACCTCGTCCGTGTTGCAATGTCCCATCCCTGCGCTCGGCACTGTCGTCTGAGGCAAACACTTCTGTATCCCGGTCCATAGACAATCTCGTTTCGATATCAGCAGGCATGGTGGTTTCGTCTTGACCGTTTTGAGTCAGAGAAAAGTGGAATAAAAACAGATCGGACCCCGACTCGGAGTCGGGCGCCTATCAGTTCAGACTTGTAAACCGCAGATGACTTAGCAGAACGACAAAAAAAGAAAAGTTGGTCCACAGGCGTCCAGCGCTCCATAATTAGCGGGAGGAATAATGGACAGCTTTGTAAGGAAGGTGAGCCAGAAAGACCATATTCAACTTGCTACAATCCCTCACATCAGACAAACCATTTATTGTACACGAATCATTGCATCAATGAAATGAAAAACACAGTTGACATTCATTCACCGTCTATTCCACCAATGATTAGGCACTGTTGTAATGTACACCATACCATTACTTCTTCTCCTTTCCACTCCTAGAGACAGGTTTAGGCTGTGCGCTCGCACCACCTGCCGCAGTCTTGGTTGCTCCTGCAGCTGGGGCTTGCGTCGACGCCTTGGCGGCACTAGTCTTTGCCTACGATGAACGGTATGATGACTACGAACGACACAGTGAGAAGGACTGCATATCACGTACGGAAGTCTTTGTAGTGGCGGGGACGTTGGGCGTGGCAGATGTCTTCTTAGCAGCGGGCATGTTCAACAACGAGGTGTGAGACTATGGTACGATGTAAGATACAACGTCCGTTAAAAAGATACTTGAGTAGAACGCACCTAAGCGAGTAGAGCAGGTAGGTTGGTTGTGGGATGAATAAAAGGTGTTCAACCAAACCCATTTTATACGTCGCACCGAGACCGCGTACATGTCTCAATCTCCGCACCATCAACGATGTTCACGCAACTACACCACTTCCCCTCCCCCTATCTACAAAGAAGTAGCACATCTTGCGCACCGTTATCACGACACGATGATAGAGCTAATTTCGCCATACGCAGAGCTATACTTTGTTCGATAGAACCAAACGATAAGGCGGCGATTGTCAATGGATGGGCTGTCCCATCTATGCGAAAAAAAAGTCCCAGGACGGAACCTGAACTATGTCTTATCTGCCAGTTGGCATGAGACTTTTGAGAAGGAGTTAGCTCGGGGACAACGAACGTACTGCATATCGCATATCGATCTGGAACCGTGATGGCGTCCTTGATACACAACCAAGTATAAATCTAAGGTGCAGGCGATGAGGGACTTCGATAGTGTAGGACGAATTCACTTCTAACTCCGTTGTTGTGTGTGTGTCACAGGGACATTACCTCAGGCACTCTGCGAACGCCGTTTCACGACCATCGAAACACGGGTGTGTGTGTGTGTGTATGTGTAAGACGCAATCGATCTACGAATGTTGTTGGGATAGGATGGGTGAGGAAAAGTCTCGGTCCGGTCCTTGAAGTTGAATACATCGGATCACCGGAATTGGCACTTTTTTTTTTTGTTCAGTCAAAAGCCAGGGGTATCAGTAGGAAATCTGGCAGTTTATCCGAGTCAGTGTCATATCAACCTTGGTGAGGGATAGGCTGCATTGTGTGTGCTGTTGCTTGACTGTTATTTATTTTCAGTACAAGGCCAAACAAAGTCGTTCTCACGGCTATGGATTGCATAGGGGTCTACCAAGTCAGCTTCAAGTTTATCTGATACGTTCTGCATGTTCATTTAACAAACGTCGCAAGTCAACAATAATAATGCACTTTGGCGTACCGTAGCACAATTCTATGTCAGAAGTACGAAGACTCAACTCTAGTAAGTGTATCAAGTACAGTGAACTCAAAGGTGGTTGCAGCCTGGGATATCACAAACTCCACCCGCGGAGTTCATGATCATAAACGTGATGAAATCAAAGTTCCCGCTCTCTTTCCCCGCGGGCTCGGGGTCCTGATGTAGTTTTTCTCCTGTTATCTATCTATCTATCTATCTGTGGGTTCCGTTGACCACATTCTGGCGGTGGCTATTTCAGACACGGATGTACTAGGAGCGGCGACTTGATGGTAATACAAGTTCCAAGTATTCTACGCTTTGACCTGAATAACATATAAAATAGGTAACACGGCAATGATGCACAAGTCGGGCCCTCTTTACCGGAAAGGCCAATATAGTAATGCATCAACCATAGAATGTAGGTACGATGATGTACTTTTGGCCGAATTGATATAGACTTGAGTTTTATCCCTGCAAAGAACCACGGAGAAAGGACCGAGACAACGGACTAAAGTGGGAAAACGAAGAGAGATAAGGGGGAAAAGCCTACTATTCTTACATGGATGTCTGCTAGCATCGATTAGAAAGTCTATACTGGGATCAAGCTTTCTCAGTTTTAAGATTTCATACGTCCATTTTTCACACTGAGCGGACCATAGTGGGAAGACGGTGGGAGTCCGCAATGACACTCCAAAAACCATGATATCTATCATCCCCTGCGTAACGTCCACGTCCCCACTTGCTCCAGCGCATGACTGGGCAATACTAAACTCTGATGGCACTGTGCCCAACTACGAGAGTGCTCTTGCCATTATCATATTGTGTCCTCCATGGAACCTTTTCTATCGTGGCGACTCTTCTCCCTGCCGGAGTGCATAGAAGCATCGTCCTCTTTGGAGGCACCGCAAAGGTAATCGGGAGACAGGCCTGCCAGCCGCCCTCAAGGCAGCCCTACCGCAACCAGGATATCGGGACTTAGCAATTGTGCATATTAAACGATACTAGTATCCCTCTCGTTTACACAGGTGCTCCAACATATACAGATCATGCTCTTTTCTCAGAACTTTAAGTACAGCTACTCCAGGTGGCCATATACTTTTTTTTTATCTCCTGTAATCATCACGTTCGGTAAACGTAGATAATAAAACGTGAGACTATTGGCACGTAACAACTCAGCAGCTTGACGGCGAATTTGCGCTTTGATACTTGCTCTGTCAGCTTCGAACTCAGGGGTAATCTTAATCTTAGCGTCGAAATATGTTTTGCTGTCCGCGTATCCCATGACTACCATGGAAAGGTCCTTGTAACTTGGCCTGTTGTTGAAATATATTACTTCTCATCTACAATTTCTGTTGACAAGAAATATTCAATTCAGGAGATATTTCAGCCCTATATCTGCTGTCTGAGATAACACTCTGCCTGTGGTGCTAGTGATGAATTGATCAAAATGGCGCAGTATACTTAGTTAAATGATACTACTATCCTTTTCACTATACTAAAGTAGGTGCTCCAACATGTACAGATCATGCTCTTTTCTCAGAAGCCCAAGCGCAGCTACACCAGGTGCCAATCCAATTCCAGGTGGTGTTGAGATCGGATATCGAGCCTGTCTATCTTCTCCGGCCCCAGTTAAAGTCGACGAGCTTAACTTTCTTATCTTCTGTGATCATCACGTTCGATGAGCGCAGATCGCCAAACACAAGGTTATTGGCCTGTAGCAACTCAATCGCTTGACGAATTTGTGCCTTGATAATTCCTCTGTCAGCCTCACTGTTAATCTCAGTGTCGAGGTACGCTTTGCCGCTGACGTATTCCATGACTACCATGGAAAGATGCTTGTTACTTGGCCCGTCGGTTCCATAATAAAGTGGTCCATAGTAAAGGAGTTTGGGTGCGAGGTTTGCGTCGGCCAATATACGATGTGCCTTTTGTT
>JNHY02000195.1:0-25333 GCA_001691755.2 Amanita polypyramis BW_CC | reverse complement strand
AAAAAAAAAAAAAAAAAAAAAAAAAAAAAAAAAAAAAAAAAAAAAAAAAAAAAAAAAAATAGGGTAGGATTGCAGCTGTCAAAGTAAAGAAGAAGCATACCACGTACCATCCGGTTCTGCGCCTGCTGGGGTATCGCTGCTGCCGATTATGGTAAGCCGACTAACATGGGTGTCTTCGCACTTCTCGTCGCGACAGATTCCACCCCCGGGAATTTCGTATTGACATATCCGCTTCGACGGATCAAGACGCTTGCTAACTACAGCAAACTTGAGAAGCTTCAGATCTGGGAAATGAGTGTCTGTCTGCAACGAGTGAGTAGATAAGGAAACGGATTTTGTGACAGGTGATAGATTTGCCGAGATAATATTAGATAGTGCTCCGAGAGAAGCCGGTTCTACGTCTATACTTGAGAACTCTGACTGTGTCCGAAGAAGAGGGTATCGGGTGAGAGGTGATTCATATGTCGCAAATTCATTTTCAGGCACGCCTTCCTGATCCTGACTTCCTTCTGGCTTTGGGAGGCCGAACATAGCCTGCAACACAACAACCAAATATTAGCATTCGCATAAACACATCAGACGAAGGTCCGATTAACCGAGCCTCATCCGCGAAAGAAGGCGCAACGAACTTGGAAGACGCACCTGTGCCGACGAAGACATATCAACGTCCACGTCGACCAGCTCCGATGCCTGCTCGTGTTCCACGTGCCCCACCGATTCATCAACCTAAGTTGGAAACAAAGGCAATCAAAGAAAATTTGGGAACGGCAATGGCAAAAAAGACAGAATGGAGTCAGAAGGATAATAAGGGCTGCCTCGAGGCAAGAGAATCACTTGCCACACTTCGCATAACCACATCCTCGGCTAATGCCCGATAAGGACAATGCCAAAATATCAGGTACGCGCAGTCACAAACCCACCAAATAAATCGTTTGACAAAAGAAGAATTAGTCAATACAAAAGCAGCAACACGTTATTGATCAGGAGGTTTAAACGGAATCGCGAGGGGATCGTGAGAAACACCATTTCACACAGTATTAGCAGGTAGTGGACCCGAATAAGCGAACAATGAGTCACTTGCCTGATTCAGCACCGATCACCTGGCCTTCAGTGATGTTATCTTGATCATTGGTGGCAGAGGGATTGTCATCTAATCGAAAATCAGCTGAAACTTGAATATGCAAAGAGCGAGAGGCTAGAGGACCAATGGCAGGTGTTCTTCGCGTACAAGAATCGCTTGCACCAGCTAGAGCAGCTGCAGATGACTGGGTTGATTCACCAGCTATAGACACAATTTCGTTATGCCATATAGGGCCTGGCGGATCATAAAACTTACAAGGTTCATTAAGGTTCGTAACACCATCCTTCATCACGGTCGGACCATTGTTATTGGCGCCCGCATAGTCACTCGGCAAGGGCGATTTGGGACGAAGGCTATGATTAGCTTCCTCGTGCTCAATTTTAAGGATGTTGTCTACAACCGTACTCTCAGGAGCACTTTGAGTTTTTGACTGAATCGCCATTTAATGAGCCGTTCGGATACTTATTAAAAGTAATACTTACCGCTAATTTTCTTTGACGCTCTTTCTCCTTCATCGCAATCCACTCCTTCATCCTCTGAATTTCAAGTTCTAACTTGGATGGCTTTTTAATCCCCCCAGGCGCCGCAGATGGAGAACCTATGACAGGTGGAGTCGATGAAGAGCTTGGCGTAGGCACAGTACCTCCTTCCACTCCATCGCCTTCAGGCTCGCTTCTAAGCCGTAGCATATCCTCTGTCTCCTCTTCGCTATCACTCAGATCAATTACACAGCGGCGATTACCGTTGCTAACGGCGCCAAAATCAACTGCCACGACTTTCCTCCTTACGAAGGGATATAGGTGCGCGTTTCCATTCATCGTTGGGTGCCGTGCATTGGTATCAAAGTCAACAAAATCAGATGCAACAGGCCTCTTTGTACCTCGGCGAGATTGTTCACCATGCACTGACCCATACGAACGTTCTCGTGTAAGCGATGCTGAAGAACCCACTGACGACACGGATTCCTTTTTCTCAACAGGTCGCGATGATTCCACAAATGATTGAGGTAAACCTGTGGGAGACAGTGCTATAGGCGTCTCGTTTTTGCTCGAAGGTGTCGACCGTGATGTGCTTGTTTGATGTGAGGGGTCGAGGTTTGACTGAGCGGGAAGCAATCCTCCAAGGCCAGGAATGTCATCCACATCCATCGCATCATCTGATTGCGGATGAAATGAAGATGAAGTATTCGCAGACGCATCAAGCCCATCGGGAGCAGAGATGCTCTTCAAAAAATCATCAACATCAGCAGTCACTGCTGACGTTGGGTCGTCAGGCGTTACCGGAGTTGAGCCTACTTGCGACGTAGTAGCAGCATTCGTTGACGACGACGATTGCCTCAATTTGCGGGAAGCTATCACTGCTCTCTTCCGAGCTAACAATTCTTGCTTTCGTTGCATCTCCATATCGTGCAAGCTAGTAGGTGAAATAGAGGTCTCGATTGATACGGGCATTGAGGGTACCTCAGATGGTTTCAGTGAAATTGCCACTCCGTTACCAATCTTCACCCCAGGTGACCTTGGCGATAGCGTGCCTGGACTATGTACATCCTGTTGCACAGGCAAGGAAGCGGCTTGACGTGCCAATGCCACGCTCTCTGGTGTGTATGGGATCAATCCGGTTGTATCAAAGTTCTGGGGCAATCGGAGGTTGAGTTCCACAAAAACATAGAACACAATTTCCCTAGATAGACCACATTCGATGAGATATTCAGGTGGGACACCCCATCCCAGGAGATCCAGAATGATATCTTTCGCTGTATCGTATTGTTGTTGGGTCACTGCAAAGCAAACATAAGCCCACCACCGTAACAAATCACTGCTACACACTTTGTAAACCAGGTCTGACATGACTTGCATCTAGTGAGAGAAGCGCTAGCTGTGCTGCAGACAATCGTATATGGTGACCACTCGGTGTGGCAGATTCATGTAGGGACGACAGAGGTGAGGCTTCAGGAACCCGTCTTGATTGCACAGGCGAATGAGCACTAACCTGCTGAACAGTCGAATAAGGGCGGACGGGAGGACTTGATTTGACAGGAGACTTGCGCTCTTCCACGGGAGACTTATGCATCTCCTTGGGTGCTTGTGGGGCGGGAGGGGGAACTTCTTCCTCTTCACTGATTTCACCTTCTTCACGCATTTGAAGATCTTCGTCATAATGCTTGGTATCATCATCAGTACTTTGCACCACATTCGTTGCAGGGACAGTAGAAGGTGGTTTCGTTGACAAGTGAGAAGGATTCTGAGATGTCTGGTCTTCCTGGCCATAATCCAGTTGGATAGATACTGGGGGCGGTGGACGCGACAGAGAGACTTTCTCCATGCCAGGTTTGCGCCGCTTAGCCCGGAGAGTAGACAGAGCAGCTGCTCGTAGAGAAGATACTTGATCCAGGGAAGTATCGGATGTTGAAAGGCTATCCAGGAGGAGACTGGTACTAGATGGACGACTACCAAGAAGAGTGGTATCCATTGTGATAGAAAAGAGGAAGCAAGGGACGGATGATGGAGGAATGGACGATTATATAGCAGGATTACTATGACCAAAGTTACCATCGGCCAGGTGCGCCACGTGAGTCGTAGCGCACGGACCACCCCATATCTGAACACCACTATGGCAGAAGCACACTTAATATGATATGTTTAACTGCGAGTGGCCTGCTGTACATCTGCCGTATGTTCCCCTTGTGTTGAGCAGCGAGCTTGCGACATTTTTTTTTTTTTTGCAAATGGGAGCCTTTGGTGGGAATACTCATACAAAATCATTAGTATTAAGTTTAAGTGGGAAACGCGCTTTCTCCCGCTGCTGCTCGTTATTCCTCACCAAATATGGGACTTGTGTACTCTCTAATCCAACAATGTGTACCCCCAAAGCCCCAATTTAGTATCAATGACATACCCGACCTATCTGGTAAGACCGTGATTGTGACCGGCGCCAGCACTGGTGAGTGGCCCGGCGATTATTCTTCTTCAACATCAATCAATGCCACACAAGGTATCGGAAAGGAAACTGTCAAAGTAGAGTTCATTATCACTCTTTGGCCGACTCGTCCTGAACGAAATTATTGAAAGGTTCTGCTGTCACACAATGCAAAAGTCTATATTGTGGGCCGTAACCGGGAAAAGACAGAGCACACCATTGCGGAGCTTAAGGAAGTGACAGGACGTGAAGCTCAATTCATTGAATGTGATTTGGCGGACTTAGAATCTATCAAAGCAGCCGCAGAAATCTTTACGAGGTGAGTATATTCAACCAGAGTAATCCTCTTTGCCACTAACCCCACATAACTTAAGCAGAGAACAAGAGCTCCATGTACTGATCAACAATGCGTATGGTGCCTCCTCACGTCCAACAATGACTTGGCCTAACTCATCCCAGCGGCGTTATGTTTCCCCCCGTGAGCGAGCTTACCGTACAAGGCTACGACTCTCAACTGGGAACGAATGTTCTGGGTCACTTCTACTTGACCAAATTACTATTACCCATACTCATGTCGACAACTAAAACGTCGGGCAACAAAGTTCGCGTTGTCACCGTTTCGTCCATTGCGCACCACTTTGGTAATATTGACTTTAGCACGCTAAGAGATTCCCCAGCCCGCAGGCGATGGGGAGTCTTAACCCTATACACCCAAAGCAAATTTGTTAGTGGCTATGCAACGTCTACCCGTAGCCAGTTGCCTTATTTCTGCTATTCACTAGGCCGACATCGTGTTCGCAGCAGAGCTCGGGAGAAAATACGGCGACCAGGGAATTGTATCGATTACATTGAATCCAGGTAACATCCGAACGGAGCTTGGCCGGCATCTACCTTCACTGGTGATGAGGATTGCTGTAGGCTATAACTAACCCCACACGCGTTTCGTGAGATCCCGCTAATCTTGCACACTCAGGCGCTGTTCTGTTACCCAGCATCTACGGGTGCTTTGTCACAGTTGTACGCCGCAACAGATCCAGGGGCAGAGAAACTTAATGGAAAGGTATGAGCGGATTCAAAACCCTCTCCCGACACCCTAACTGTTACACTAGTATCTCATACCATGGGCACGACTAGGGGAGCCAAAGCAGAGTGCGCTGGATCCACAACTCGGAAAAGAGTTCTGGGAGTGGTGCGAAGAACAGGTCAAGGATATCTAGTTGCAAATATGTAAGTGGGACGGGGGCTCGCGGGTTATAATGTTGAACGATGTAGGTACGTTCCATACGGGATCGTTCAATAGGGTAATCGAGAAACACTCCAGTGGGTTCTGGACGCTCATTTGGACGACAGTTCGTTCTTTGATCTCCCTCTCAGCCACCTGACCACCAACCATCCAATACCAAGAACTAGAAACATTCCAATAATCGCGACTCCGATGTAGCCAGAGTTATCATTAGCCTGGAGCCTACAGTCAGATAGGCGAACATTAAACTCGGAGTGTACGCCTACCCTCGCCCACCCCCTCCACCAGCTCCCTGCGAGACCACCGCCATCTTCGGCGTTGGCGGCGGCAGCGCATTGGGAACACCGTTCACCAATAAGACTCATAATGGTTATCAGTGAGATGCTGAATGCCACGAGAATACTCATGAGAGTTAGCACGATGCTTAGCGCTGACATGGCATTCATCTTTACTTGGTTACCCTGCAGAGGGGCCGGAGTCACAACTTCTGGTGCAGTATCGGTCTTTTGATCAGCCATTGTTATCGTGTTGGTATGCTCCGCCACCTCAGGGCCCGTGCTCACTTCTGGTTTTGTCCTGGTAAATAAGGACCAAGACGGAGTGCTCGGGAAACCGGCATAGGAGTATAGCACCAGTACAGAATCAGCAGAGTCTACAAGTGTCATTCCCGCTGTGAATAGAAGCTATAAGGAGAAATGGTGGGTTTAATGCAAAGAGACAAAGGGAGCGACGCATTACAGGAAGAATAATGATGTTTGACGATGGAATGGAGGTTCCGTGAGTACCCTTACGTGCGATAGCCGATACGGCGATTAGAGCTATGGACGACGCCGTATCGAAGCCTATTGGGATTCATTAGAGTGGCAGCGGCATTCATAGTGGGATAACGCGCTCAATCCGAAAAGCACACCAATGGGGTACATCTTCCATGGCCGATTGACAAAGTTGATGACGGGTCCAAGGATACGTAACATAATTGTGCGTTCTTGTGTGGGATCCGCTTGTTCCTCTGTATCGCTGTTGGGGGTTCCGGAAGCGGTACGTCGAGTGCACTCCTTGTCCTGTCAGAGATATGAGCATTGTATATTTACGAAGGGACGAATCGAGTTGGACCTTCCTGCGGCGCCTGAGTATTTTCCATAATATTATGGTATTGGCTACAGCGATAACGAAGAGAAACGAGCCACTAATAGCAGCACCTAGCCAGTACTTCAGTTTGATTAAAAAAGTACGTGAGTTCATATTGACCTATGACGCCGCCGATATCACTAGCCCCGTTAAAGTGCTGATAGACACTGGAAGAAATGGCGACCGCAACTATCTGATCCTGCTGAACCCCCTGATCGACATGCACGGGGGAGAGGTCAACTTACAACGACGATGACGATTGTGCTGTGTCCAAGGGAGAAATAAAGTCCGCAGGTCACAGGCAGTTGGCCCATACCAATGAGCGACCGTGTCGCGTTATCTATAGCACTTAGGTGGAGGTATAAGTTAGATATTGACGTTGGTAACCATATAGGCGCAACACCTGATATGGTCTGCGTCTAAAGCTTTGCTAAAGATTCAGAACGCCAGACACTACGAGGACTGTGCTGAATCACCGACCATGGCGAAGGCCAAGCGTCTATCTATAGATCAATGGTAGCGTAGCAATACACCGATCATGACTGACCCACGACAAAAGGGCGTAGCTCAGGATAGGCCGTGTGTCACTATTCCTGGAGAACAGCAATGCAGCAACAGTCCAGCAAACCCCATTTGCAAGCAGCCTCGTAGGAGGGTCATCAGTCTGGTTCACCGGCAGCTTAAAGGAGAACAACACACTCGAGTCCGAGGAGTAAAACCGCGCGCCCGAAGAGACTGAGGTGATGGGACATTTGGTGCGATAAGGATGGTATGGACTTGTTTCATGTGCCGATAGATGCTGACGCAGCCAAGCTGAGTCAGGCTTCGGGTGTCGACGCGTCCTGAGTATATAGAGGATCAGACTTGCCCAGAGCGCATGGCCGCCGCCTGTCCTCTCTCCTCCCCATGGCCACCTCGTGCGTGTGTTATTTCTCAGCGTCCATTAAGAAAACTGACAGACAGCTACGCCAGATTCAAACCCGTTCTTCATGCAATAATCCCGCCTCAGGAACATCGTGTCCCCATAACCCTCCGGACGAGCGTTCAGCCGCTTCTATGCTATCTGCCCTACTTATACCTGTGTTATCTTGCGCGGCGACAGAATACCTTCCTTATCCGAGTGCTGATATTGCCTCTTGTCATCTTATGTATTGTTACTGCTGCCTATCGCTACACATGGACACACCCGTCCCTCTACGTCTACAATTGGGGCCAATGCTTCTTCGCTCTAATGGCTGTGGGACGTGCTTTTGACATGGCCCTGACACCTGAGGGCATGCTGAAGTACGGCGAAACACAGCCAGGTGTTGTCAAGGGCAAGCAACCCAGCAAGCCCAATGGTGACCACCCAAACGGCGGCAACCACTACGTTAATGGTAATGCCCCTCGTCGTCCTCCCTTAGCCGTGGGTCTGGGTGATGCATTTGATCTGTTTCATACTCTCCGTGGACTGTCTTACAAGTTTAGTGAAGGCACGTACGTTGCTCCTCACACGCGGCCCGTTTCATCCCGGCGCGCCTTCCTCCTTGCCACGCTCCGCTCCTTCATCATAAGCTACCTGGCATTGGACATCATCGATTCAATCTTCAAATTCCTTCCGAACGACATAGGTACCATCCGCGGTGGAAGCATATTTTTGCCTCCGTACTTTGTCGCAACGCCATGGGCGCGTTACACAGTATCGACCTTCATTCATTTTCTTACAGGCTCGGCTCTTATGGCCGGCTTTCTCATGGTCTACGATCTCGTAATTTTGATCGCTGTCGGTGTCTTTAATTCGTCCCCGCTCTCATGGCCTCCCTTGATGGAAAATCCATTTGCCGCAGACTCAATGCATATGTTCTGGGCGCGCCGTTGGCACCAGCTACTCCGTCGCCCACTCGTCGTCATTGGGGGTATCCCGGGAAGTTGGATTGCTGGTGACGCGGGTATGCTATGCGGGACATTCATCGCTTCTGGCCTGTTCCACGAGTGTTCTATGTATGCGATGGATCGTGGCTTGGACATCGGAGGGTTTATGTTCTTCGTAATTCAAGGTCCTCTGCTGATTCTAGAGCGTGTATGGAGGAAGGCGACTGGAAGACGTGTTCGCGGCTGGTTCGGCACACTATGGGTCTATACTGTGATCTTTGTCCCTGGTCAGGCTCTCAGTAAGTGGAAGGTTTCATGCGACTCCCGTCAAATATGGCTAATGGACATTTGAGCCGACTCATGGCATCGACGAGGCCTCGGTGGAGGGATGGTTATACCACCGTTTTTCAGTCTGACGAGGATGATTCTCGTTCCTCTCTTGCAACAATATCTTGGGCAGTCCTGAGCCCGGGCATTGGCTTGGCCAAACCGTTTATATGCTACATATAATATAACGTGGGGTAAATGCAAGTCTAATCATACTGACGGTACAGCAGCGCTTCCCAGGGGTCCAAACAGGAATCGTACTGTTCCTTCATTCCGACCAAGAAGCGCGACATCTTCACCACTGTATAAAGCGCTTGGATCGGCACTGCCTAACGGTTGCCGAGGACGCTGTGGATGTTCCGTTTCTCGCATCGCAATTTTCAACCGAATTAATTGGTCGGCTTTGTACGGTGGAGGTGGAGGTGGTTGGTGCACAGTACCGCCGCGTGCCGGGTGCAAGTGGGGAGAAGAGGACGATGTTGGCAGATGAGGTGAAGGCGAGGAAGGTGTGCTTGGTGACGTGTTGGCAGAAGGATTCTGCGAGACTTGTATGAGTAAATCTAGTACTGTATGAGCGATGTCTGTCACCACTTAGAGTTAAATTTGTTGCCGTACAGTAGGACAAGCGGGATACATACCTTCCAGATCTTCGACTTGAGCCTGGTATTTCTTTTCCCAGTCGCCTCTATTTCCAAGCAACAATGCAATATCGTGCGGTGCCCGACAGCCCTCAGGCACTTCTTCTGGGGGAGGGACGGGTAGTTCAAATGATGAGAGCAACGCCGCGACATATATGCTTCCCAAAGCTATTGTATGCGGTGGATACTGAACTGGCAATAGCGTCTTGTGACTGTCGATTGCTATTCTCCACGCTAGTTTAGTGAGCTTCTTGGTAGCTGTTGATAGGCAATTCAGAAGAGGTAGGGCAGGAAAGCGATGGTTGTCGTACCTCCCAAATTCCTGGCCATCTTGATGACGTAGGGAAAGGGTAGACGTGAAGTAAAGTTGAAACAGATAGTCTCGAGGATAAGACGCTCGATGGCTAGGAGCCGTTGGCGGTCATGTTCCACTAATTGCGGATCCATTGCGTCGAGGTCGACTTCACCGCCCGGATGTTTGGACTTTGCAGCCAGCTCTGGGAACCGGATGGCATAGGAGACAGATAGCAGCTCGCGCGGTTTTTTTAGAGTGTCGTGCATCTTCGTAGACACAAAAAGACTCGCAAGGGCAACATCCTAATGAATAACATGTAGTTCACCTGAAATATAAGGAAAGAAAGGTAACGGACGGCATAATTGAAGTCTTTTCGTGGAAAGAACAGATGAAACCTATGGTACAGTATCTGTGCCGTGGATATTACCCTCCTTGGACTGCAGAAGTCGTCAGGACTTGGTTTAGGTATAGAAATAAGCACAACGTACAATCCTATCCGCAAACCCATAGCCTCGAGGAAACCGCAAGCATTTTGTCTAACCTTATCTTCTTGACTGATTGAAAGCTTCCCTCGCTGCTTTTCTGACAGATATTCAACCTCTGCTGGAGTGAAATAGGGATGATGAAATTTAGAAGACGAGGCAGGCAACTGGGCTGGTGATGATGCAGCTGTATTTGTTGTGGTCATTGTGAGGAGTCAGGTTCTTTCCGCGACTTTGATGAATTCCGCTAAATCGTTCTTCACAAAAGGTATCTCTGCATTCCAGGCGGAGAGGTACCAGGACGCTTTAAATTTCTTTACGGAGGTGAGAAGGATTGTGGTGATACAAGTCCAAGGTTGAATTTCGTTTGACACAGGCTATAATGCAAGATGACCAGCGACGGGAGCTACTTTACTCTGTCTATGACTCGCGCGCAGCTACTTATGAAAAGCTGAACCTTGTCAATGACGCTCTGCGCGACTGCAAATCCGCTATAGAGCTCGCACCAGCACGATGGCAAGCTTATGCGCGCGCGGCGCGCCTCTTGCTGCAAATCCAGCGACCCGATACTGCTGTCAAAATGGCAGATCGTGCACTTGCGCGCCTCGATGCAAATTCAAAAAACGAGCGCGAGACTAATAACAATAATAATGCGACTCCTAGGGAGCACCAGCAACGTCGCTCTGAGCTCGAGTCCATAAAAGCAACTGCTCTTAGTAATCTGGAAAGTGTCGGAGCCAGAGTAGCAACAAGCGTCGGGGGGACAAAAGCGAAAGGAAAAGGAAAGTCGAACGACGTCAAAGAAAGCGATCAACCGTGTTACGCCTCGTCGTTACCAACGGAACTTCTCATCGAGATTTTTTCATTAATGATAGCACAGGACTGTACGGCGCTCGGCCGCATCATTATAAAAGTCTGTCGCCGCTGGCGGCGTGTCGCTTGGGACTGTCCTGCACTCTGGAGTAACCTTGTCCTTGGCAAAGTCTTTGGCGCTTCCCGCCACGACCCGACAAAGAAAGCTAAAGTCTGGCTTTCGCGCTCGAAAGGACGCATACAAGACTTGTCCGTGCACTACAGTGCTGTTGTGGACACAGATTGGCGCGAGAATCTCGAAAAGGAGCTCAGGTCGCTGAGATGGGACGGCGTTCGTGCTCTAAGTATAGTATTATGGGACGTGGTCCGCTATTTAAAATCTATATCATCAGAAGGAGCACTTAATTCTCTACAGAAGCTCGAGCTCAAGGTTTCACCACCAGGGGATGATTTGCTTTCGGCAGCTCAGAACCTTACTGAGATGTCCCTGGATAATGTGTACTTCCACCTCGAGTCCATTGCTTCTCGTGCCCTTCGTCGGGTCACCATTAAAGATTGCAGTTATGGCGACCACCATATCTTTGAAATTCTCGAACTGCAACCTTTTCTCGAGATATTTACCGTCGTCGATTCCCTTAATTTAAGACGATGGAATCCTACTGCTGAGGCTATAATTCTCATTCACCTGACTCACATCGACGTATCACGATGTTTTTATGTGTCGCTAAAGCCACTTGTGATGCCCAATCTACGAACGTTACGAATCTCGCAAAGCAGGGATGTACTCGACAGTTTTTCCCATCTTGCAACATTAGATCTACCGTTCTTCGAGGAGCTTATTCTTTATCAAGCATACTGTAAACCGAGAACCCTGGTTAATTTTTTAAAAACCGTCCCTACCTTGACGCGTCTTGAACTGAAGGGTTACCAGGATGTGGCAGGACTTGTTGTTGAAGCTCTTGCCGAACCTTTCGAAGGCACTTCGAGCCCACAGACAAACCTTATGTGCCCCCATCTCCAGCACATTGATGTATCGCAGAATTCAGATATCAAATCGGCTACCCTCGTTCGCCTCGTGAAATCTCGTCTCCTCGAAGACCAGGAGGAGCGTATAATTACCCCCATCCAGAGTCTCAAGATCGATGGTTGCCCGGGCGTCGAGCCAGATCTCCTTCCGTGGTTCAGAAAATGCGTGCCGATGGTCAGCTGTGTATATCTCTCTAAAAAGGCTACGGCCCGGAGACGTGGAAACCACTAGTTGCGAAGAACTATCATACAGGATTTCTACTCGTACGCAGTACAATAAATAGATTGGGTATGAACATGAGGAGCGTCGGGCTGCAGCAAGCACATGACAAAACCTAATTCATACCTCCACCCTATTGTGGCGGGTCCCTGTCTGGTCATACAGAGGCGTGCCGGGTTGGTACGATTTAAAAGATGGGATACATAACAAGTCAATTACTGGTGCAATTTATGATTACTGGCTGTATCGCGTAATGAACCATCAGCCACTGTTACTTCTGCCAAGAACTGCTGCTAGTTTTGCTTTAACGCCACCCTCTCCGAGCCCTTGATTGTCTCCTAGGTCCCAAGCAAGAAATCGCCTGCAGACTGCTTCGGCGTCTTGCAAGTCAATTCGTTCTTCATCTGTCATTTCTTCGTCGAGCAATCTTCCCAACTCATGCATTGAAATAAGTTCACTATATTGTAGCTTCGATTGAGTGACAAGAAGGACGTCAGATCTTCACGGCTTGCCTGACATACTGTGCCCGTTGCACGATGCGGGACGGGATACCAAATATTTCTGCGCATTTTGCGGCGTGTGACTCAAGTGAAAGACCTTCTGCGACCCTGTCGTTACATGTATTTCCAGTTATTTAGGAGCGCAGAAAGGAGGGAAAAACCTGTAAAGGTATGTTATCTTTTCTCCTGGCCTAATCCTGGTAAGAATGACAGGTTCAGCGAGAAACGTGAACAACTACTGTCGTATTTACTCGAATGGACCGTCGCTGGACCGTGTCTTGCTACTATCATTAAGCACAGACCCTGTAGGCGAAGTAAACATAATCTGCATGTGACGAAAGGCGATCGGGACAGAATGTGGACTGAGTAATTCGTGTTGAAAGATGCCGTGGAAATGCGTAGCGGCAATTACTTTCGGACAGCACGTTCCACGGGCAAGAAGATACATAAGAACACCGCAGAATAAGCCTGCACCATCTGAAGGAGGTGTCAATTATTACTGAGGAAGAAAGTAGACCGACATGCCCGCGGCCAGTGTTCCCTTCCCGAATTCATCTAGAAGTATTAGTGACCGAGCCGTACAATTACGGAGGGCAAAGGAGACTTGATTCAGGTCGATCATAAAAGCTGATTGGATCTGAAATATGGTGTCTCCAAGGTGCATCCCCATTTAAACACCACTCTTATCGTACCTTCGAAACAGATTCCCTTGTCGAAACCCGAGTAAAAACTAGAATGATGAAGGTGAAATTTACCACGACTCCTAATGAGTGGCATACTTTTGTCGACAATCCCGAGAATTGCTGATTCCACCGGTACGAAGCTAGTTGAATTATAAGCAACGATAGTCATTCGGATGCATGAATCACCATCCAATCTAATAAAAGGTGTTAAAAGCCTTTTGAGGGTCGTGTCTGTTCATACCTGTCCCATGAACTGAATGAGAGCAATCTGTGACAGTAAGCTATCAAGCAATGAATCTGAGGGAGGTTATACCTGTTTCAAATACACACTCTACGAAACGGATCAACCGCTTTTATTTTAAGCTCGGTTCAGAAACATACCTTCCCACATGCATTCGCACCCGTGCAAAGCGTTATACTCTTCCATTCTCTTCCATCTAAATTGTTGTTAGGAACACCTAATCCGGCACCTCCAACTATGAAGAAATCATTCGAGACAAATGTATCCACAACCTGTTCTTGAAGTGGATGCCTGGTGATGTGTTAAAAAGTAGATTCACAGGACAATCGATACATTTACCTTCCTTGCTTTATATCTATGATATTATCTTCGACCATTGTGGGTCTGACATAATTGAACGCTCTGGAGGCCACCGTAAACGAAAGAAGGCAATCCAATTCCGCACAGACTGTGCACGCTAGGTTAATGGCATCGGAAGACTGAATGACCTTATTTAGCAACTCTTGCACGATCTCGATTTCGCGATCGACAATTGTCGAGTGAAGATCGCCAACATGTACATCCAAGTCTAATGCGCAAACACAATGAGGGAAAATTGACCGTAGCTAGGTAAACTAACCACGCATCTCCTGAGATTTGAAATATGCATGCGCACTGGAATCAAATAATTAACAAGCGAAACGAAGCAAAATGGATAACGTGCTCTGAAGAGAACTTTGGGGGAAATTAGTAACCTTCCAACCCACAAAATTCATACCTGAAAACTCCAGCCATCAAAATCCGGTATACCCTCCATTTGCCATTCTTCTGTCATCGGTATACATATCAGGAAACCTATAGTGGAGTTAGGCCAGGCTTCGCCATGTATACATTGATCTCACCGAGCTGCGGGAAATAGACCACGTTCAAAGAAGTTGTATAAGGATGGGGAATTGAATAACAGATTTGTTCTGCCACTTTGGACTAGCCATGCTTTGGATGACGATCACGAAGTCCTTCAAGTGGAACGTACCAAAACAGAGTCGATTCCGCAGTAAATGTGTTTCCTATTGTCCAATTCTTCGTCAATACGTTGACGGACGCATACTCTTCCTGTATTTACTGATTCGTCCCAGTCGATCTATTGAGCGGTTTTCTGGGAGCTGTCCAATTTACCAGAGCAACAACACTCACTATGCTATTGACTTGGGTGCCAACGTTCTTGAACATTTGGATGTCCAGCACAGTTATCAGCTTTTGGCCACGTCAGCGACCTATACAAGCAGCGAAGGGATGGGTTCACCTCTCTGATAATAGGTACATCTGCAGCTTGGTTAAGGTCGCGAAAAGTCTCTCGTATCATGGCGGTATGGAACGTGAACTACATCATAAGGAAAGCCGGACAGCATTTCATGGTACCTACCTTAACGAGCGCTTGCCAGTCGGATAGTTTCGCTCGGCCACTCTTCATCGTGGCCAAGATGCGTGGCATATTTTTTATTCCCTTGAGGTGTGCATGCACCGCACCAGCGGAAACTTGGTTTTCTGGCCTCATGAAACACTCTACGGCATCATGCCTCGCTTTGATTTCCGAAAGGGAGAGCGACGGTCGGAGCAGCCAGGTTCGCATTAGAGAACGCCCTAGAACTGTCTTTGTATGATTTAATATTCCTGTGAGGAATGGTCGCAAGGACATCTGTGGTAGGATAGCGATGACAGACCGAACAAAGATAAGCCTTCTTTGGTCTTGTCAGAGTGCACTGAGGCGTGACACTCATTCTCAAATACCTGAAGGGAACTGCAGACAATCAATGATCACATTTTTTTAAAAAGACAGATTTACAACAAAGCATCTGCATTGATCTGCATTGTCCCCTTTCTGTCAAACGTCAGGAACTGCGTCAACGGGACGGGCATGGAAATTACGGTGATATTATTTCTATGTCATTGACCTCCAGACCAACTATGCCTTCATCATCAAGATCACCGACTGCACGTTCACGAACCAGGTGATCGATCAAGGCACCTATGGAAGCCATCTACAGAGTATTAGGATTGACGACATCCTAACCCATGCAAACCCACGCATAGAGGAGACGAATCGACAGATGCAAAATTGGACAATCTAATTGTGGCATTCCAACGAATTTGATTAGGATCACCAGAAACTTCTCGTCGCTTTCGCATAAAATCATACGCATTTCGTTCACATGTATTGGGGCGTGTGTCATCATCCATTGCATCGTCTGTGCAGTCTTGAGGCAATTCAGAGAAGAGTCCTAAAGAAAGCAGACGGTCACGTCCTTTCGTAGGTAGAAAGTCTTTACGAGGCCTGATTTGAAAAAAAGCCCCCGACACGTCCGCTATATGGGGATTGATCTCTGGCAATAGCCAAGACTAACCGAGCACATACTATATTCTCTAAGCATATCAATAAAATCATCATCAGAATTGGAGCCGGTTAGAACAACACTTGCGTCGGCTTGTTCTAACACTGTGAATAACGTTCGTCGAATGGGCACACGAGCATAGAACATGACTTAACGCATTTTAGCAGCATCATAGTGGGAGCTATCTTGTGTATCCTCGAGCGCATATATAGTACACTTTTGAGCATCATAGTATGCACACCCGAAGAGACCGCTGCAGACGCGGTTGAGAAATAAATAAAATGATGGAATATGGAAGCGCATACGCTCACTTATGACATTGTGCTGCAAGGGAAATCTAGTTTGCCAATCAATTAAAGCAGTGATATAACAACGGTTTCATTGCCTTCGCGTTATAGTTCGATTCGTCCATATCGCTATCCGCGCTCGCAGGATCTTGACTTTCCTCCCATCTTACTCTTTTGCGATTATAAAGCTCGCTTTCGTGTTCGTTATCCGCGCTCTGGTCATCTTCGAGAGCAACCTTTCGTTTAGGTGCAGGCATTACCAGCGAAAACACAATGATAGATCCTCAAGTTCGTCACACTGCGTCACACTTCTGAGTAGAGTTTGCAAGTGCCCGATTAAACGATATACAACAGGAAGGCTAGATTAGGTCAACGCGTTGCATAAACTATTTTGACTTTGACTTCAGTATCTCCTTTGCATCACTACCTGCAACTGTAAAAATAGATTATTTTGGCAGTAATTAAGCTGCTCCGACATACTCACCATTTAATAACAGACTCTCTGAGTCAAGCATAATCTTGTTGCCTGAATTTGCCAAAGTACTAGCTATGTCCCTTGCAGCTTCCAACCGTCTAAGTTCAAGGAAGCCCTTATTTTGTCGCATTGCTTCTCCAACCAGCTCGGCACTCTTCGCCTCACCCTGAGCACGGACGATGATGGACTGGCCAAATTATTAGATCAAGGCAATAAATTTGCTATTTGTGCTACATACCTGTTTCTCTTGGATAGCTTGATCCACTAGGAAAGCTGCCCGAAGTGCAGTTTGTTGGGCCACCTAATAGTCGTCAGAGCAGACGACTTGCGAGGAAAACTTGACAAACCTGCTTGGCTTCGACCGCGTGTGTGAATTCCGGCGAGAACGCAACGTGTGTGATCGAGACATCGTCCAAGACTATATTGAATCTCAGGCCGCGTAGTGTCAGATTCTCTCGCACCAATCGAGATACCTTTGTAAATGTGAATATGGGCTATAGGGACGCGCATTTATATGAAAACATACATGTTCACGTTGTGTGATCAGTTGACTCGCATTGAACTGTGCTACAACACTCTTCAGCACCTCGTTGACGATGGATGGCAGGACTCTTTCATCGTAATCTTTGCCCAATTCACGATATATGGTTGGTAATGCTTTCGTCGCGGGTCTGGAAAGCACACGGCAGGTGATATTAACCATTTGCAAATCTACACCACAGTTATCTGGCGCCCCTTGTCATGTAATTTCCGGAACGTACCCTTTGTGCCCGTCAAACTGGCAATGTTACGTGGCTTGGCACGAATGTCGAACACAATAGGTGTTTCGAACCAGGGTATCTACGAATTGTGGTAGAGGTAGCTCAACTTCTTAATAAGGTGTTCAAACATACCATAAGATGTGTGCCCTCATTGTAAACTTCGTCCTCCACACCGTGCAGACTGGTGTCACGTCGCATTAGGATCTCGACGGAAGATATCATGCTCCTACCGTGTGTATTTGATGGCACGATGACCACCATCAACTGTACATGTAATTTAGACTCGAAGGAGAGTGACAATTCCAAAAATTAATACCGTTGAACAAACTGGCGTTGAGAGCCATCCCTCCGGCAATGAGGGCTACCAGCAGACCACTTCCGGCGAACAGACCCCTTGGCCCTCCGGAGCCGCCTGCACCTCCGTTCCCAGCTCTTCTCAGCTGATTTGCAAATCTTCTGAAGGCTTCCTGTCCGTCGTTCATCGGGGATGGGTACGTGAACCAGAATTGGCAAGCGTGACACCTGAATGGCCGTCACACCCGGTGTGCCGATTTGATTGCGATGTGCAACTCAGATGATCTTAGCAGCGTCGTAAGTGCCCTAATTTGCTTATAAGTTAATTAATTAACCCGAACAAGTTTGGTTGGATATCTATCGCCTGCTGGTGAGGTGATACCATATATGCGCTCGGATTTCGCCAACACCCCTTCAGGATTGTTGTTTACTCACCGCAGATCTATGAAAATTATTTGTTGCAGTCTGGCGAAGGACTTAGCGTCCTTTTTGTCGTAGTATGGCTCCTCGGAGACATTAGTAACCTTCTTGGCGCTATACTTGCTGACTTACTGCCTACTGTCATTCTCTTGGGTCTCTACGTGAGTGATATCATTGGAACGAGGTAGCAGTCGTTAACGATCACAATCACTAGTATACTTTATGCGATATTATCCTGTTGAGCCAGATATACTACTATCGCTGGAAACGCAACTTGATAACGGTTCCCGCGAGGGAAGAACAGGAACCACTGCTACCATCCGGCCGCAGCCACTGTCCTTCCGAACCTGTTTGCAATATTGGGGTAGTGATTCGTTATGCATGCGTAGCCTTCTTCATTGCTATGGGTATCATAGCGTGGTGGCTTACCGGACGAAACCGGTCACCATCGGAGTCACCGGACCTACCTACCGCTCCTGAGTGGTTAATTCAGTCCTTGGGTTGGGCAAGTGCCGTCTTATATGTATGGTATTTGATCTGGAAACTTGGCATTTTCTAATGCTCGTTTGTAGCTTGGAGCACGAATACCCCAAATACGTAAGTTTACAATCAACCCTTTCCGGCGGGCCAATGCTCACCCAGATTAGTCAAGAACGTCAAGACTAGATGCGAGGGTTTGTCGCCAGCCCTATTCTTCTTTGCGATACTGGGAAACGTAGCATACGCCCTCTCGATCTGTATCAAAAGTATGGATAAAGATTATTTAATAATGAACGGGAGCTGGTTGGCAGGGAGCACGCTGACTGTGTTCTTGGATGTTCTGGTAAGTCGAGACTGGTAAAAGACGCAGTAGCAGCTTAACAGGGAGATCGACAGGTTGTAGCGCAGATATTCTATTATCGTTCTGTAGACCATGTGTAGGTGATATAGTCTGTGTGGGAACAGAAGGACGGAAATCAGCCTCGTTCCCCTCCTCGTGTTTTGGGTTTTTCATTCCCATCGCCCACGTTGCATTTCACCACGGAATCGATCGCCATGCCGTGCGCCTCGTGTCGGAACAAAATACAAAGGAACCGGTCTGGGTTACCCGCACATCCCTTTATCGGTCGAGCATCGTGGTGCACAATGGCTCATAAGCGTGACGTGTGCACTCCCTAGCCGTAAATACGTATCCTACGTGCACACTTAATTCTCGCAGGCCAATGTGAGTTCTGATAAGTGTGCTCATTAATGCGTCGTGTTTGGGTCTTCTGACACACTGCCCTCGGCTGCTCCCTTATAACAGTGTGTTACCAACTGGCTTTCTGCTACCCGATTCCTCGCGAGTGGCGCGCCCACCATGTCGACTGCACCACTTTACATGCCAACCTTCAATGCCTTCACACCCGTCCTTGGCAGAAAATTGTCCTCTCGAGACTTTACTTATCAGCCGCCACCGTCGAGATCTTACGTTGCGGATGACTTCCGCTATCATCGACCTTGCTCAGATTCATCAGTATCGGACTTGCGTGATGCATTACATTCGATTGACTCCCAGATGGCGCTGCTCGTCAGGCAGAGACATGAACTAGAAGCATGGCTCGAACGTGCAGTACGTCTGCAATCCCCAGTTCATCGACTTCCCGGCGAACTCCTATCATCCATTTTTTCCACTGCGGTGCTTTACGCAGGGGAAAACCCAGTGATGATCTCAACACTAATGCTGGTTTGGTGCGTTGTTGTGCTCTTAGGGGCTTTAGGCGTTCTCACAATGCTAAAGCCGTCACTGGTCAGACATAGTCCTGAACACTCCAGTATTATGGGCAAAAGTTACTATCAGTCAACACCATTCTTTAGAGAGTATTCGCCGAAAATTGGAACGGTCCAAATCGTTCCCTTTGGAAGTCGTTATAGACTTCCGAATGGATTTTACAATAAGTATAACAGAACAGGCAACTCACGCCATGGACCTTCTTCGGCCCGCCCTTTGGCGAATCAAGTCATTATGTATATACGTACCTAACCGTCAACAGGCTCATGCAATACTACACCGGTGCCAAGAAGATGCGCCTCGTTTGGAAACCTTGACTATCAATATACAGCGTTCTGTTCAGGATGGGCGCAGTATAAGCACCTTACCCCCTTTCAACGGCCATACGCCCCGGCTCCAATCGTGCACGTTTACTTCTTTCCATTTTGGATGGGATCTTGGACTTTTGCGTCAGCTTCATGTACTCAAGTTAGACGGCTACTTCAATGCGTCAGCGCCTTCGCCGTCAACTTTGGTCACGGTTCTCTGTAACTGTCCAGAACTGGAAGAGCTGTCATTGCGCAACATCTCGTATGCAGACGCTGCCAATTGCTCTGTATCAACCGATGATACCGGTTGCTCGGCATTATCAGGCAAGGCAGCGCATCTTTTGCGGCTAACCAAGGCCTCATTTTGTTATGCCGATATATCGCTCGTCCGGCACATCATGAGTCAGATAACTTTTCCCAATCTATCCTCCTTGGAATTAGGTTATCTTGGGAACGTTACACCAGTGCTTAACTCTGTATATAACCAAGCCTTGACGCGCCTGCCTTTACGACGCTTGCGAATAGATTCGTGCCTATTCAGCGAACTTATGCTGTTGAATGTCCTCCGCCGGATTCCTTCTCTGACATTGCTCGAGCTGGTTGACGTTGAAGATGCATCATCCAATCTCATGAAGGTGCGCCACTTTGTGAAGAATAATTTTTCATTTGATCATGTCCCACGTAGGTTTTGTCATCTCCTCAGCCCTGGGTCTGCCCCCGCCTGGAGACTTTGACGTTAGATGGATGTACCTCAATTGACTGGGATTCTCTTCGTACAGTTGTCGAATCACGCTTACCACCTAATCCGAACGCGTATACACGATTCCATCCTTCCCCGTCAACTATCATGTCCTCGGCATCAGCGTCTGCTGCAGCGTATGCACGATCTAAGGCTCTCGCTAAACGAACACCATATCACACAGTCGGCCCACAGCGACTGCAGGAAATAAACATCAGAAGATGCACCCAACTCAGCGGAGAAATGATTCAATGGCTGAAGATGTATGTTGCCATGGTCAAGTGCGAAACTAGCAAATATGCATGGGACGACCCTTCGTTTCTGTAGAGCTAGTAATCAATGAGCTGCACGACTAAATTTACCTTCTGTGCTCGCTATCGTCATCTTTGCTAAGTAATTTTATAATCATAAACATTACACTAGAGCTTCCGTTGTACATAGGAATTACAAACAATGAGATATTTTATAAAACAGCAAATAAAATCTTGTAACGTTCTCACTACGAAGATTTTGTATCAGCTGTTCATGTATGCCAGCATCATTTGTCGTTTCATCATCTCCTTCCTATATTGCCTTTCGAATCCTCTACGACCACGGCCAAGCTCTTTCTTTTTCTTCCCAACATCTTCTGCCGTCCTGATATGAGCGGCTAATGCCGCAGCATTGTGTGTAACACGTTTTCTGGAGGCTTTGTACGGCCCCACCATTTTCGCCTTCAACCCGATTCCAAGCCGATCGGATTTTAGTACCGTGGCCAGTGGGGTAAGTAATGCTCTACGCCCATACATTGGATCGTCCTCATTCTCGGTGTCAGGTGGTTTGGGTGAGGAAGACGCAGTGTCACCCTGATCATCCGGCCGCCGTTCCTCCGGCCACCGCTTACCCGCACCTGCTGCGTCCTGCTGCTCTTCCCGTTCAAGAAATTCGAATTTGACGGCCGGGCTTATTGTGCCGTCATCGACATCATCCTCCCGTTCGGAGTCCGAATCCGATAGAGTAAGGTCAATGACATCTTCGCCCCGCCCGCGATTCATATCAGAAATAGGCGCCGTTATTTCTCCTTTTCGCTTCCCCTTATCCGTAGCTCCAGGTTGCAGATGACTTTTATCCGTGGCGTGCCCATCGCTAAACATATCATTTCTCGTGTCCTCAATTGGCCGCTGTCGCCGGACAACATCAGGACCGAGTGCCTCACCTTCGTTCCAGCCACTCTTTTGCAACATGGCGAACCCCTTGTTACTTGGACCTATTTCCAACCATACGGGTGGCGTGTACTTGCGCTCATTAGGCTTTGGAGGGGGATCACGGGCTAGTATATCAGCGAGGGTGGGCGGTGGTGGTCTTGGAATTATGCTAGTGCTCGGAGGCTCGGATTTGATCGTATTCATGGCATTCATGATGAACCAGTTGTTTTTGTCCCGCTTTTCTGCTACGCTAGCGCTTGTCGTTTGTGTGCTCGACGATGTGTTTGGTGGTGATGCTGCAGCTGGCGCTGATAATAGTCGCTGGGTGGTGTCCTCATCAAGCTCCCTCCTCAAAGAACGGTACCACTCGACTGTCTCGCTTTCTACCCCATCATTTATTTTCTCTGTCTTCTGGCAAGACGAGGTGGGTTGGGAAAAACTCGATGAATCATAAACAGCTGTGGCAGCTACGAATCGGGGGACTAAGCCCCAATTTCTATACTTTGGAGGCTCTGTTTTCCATGATTCCTCCGCTTCGGCTCTATCTTCTAGTTGTCCAATCTGACGTTCAAGTTTTTCGTGATCTTTTGGATCATAATGTGAGTATATCGTGTGTGTGACGGTTGCCATTAATAACCGTTCCAAGTAAAGGGTAGGTACACAGTGAAGGAAAACAAGACCTAATAAAGAAGTCCACACAAAGTAATATACCGTGGGCAAAACTGCAGATGTAAACTGATCATACAATGAGCAGCGATCCGGCAAGGCGAAATCAAAATTAGATATGTAGTTGGGTGCTAGAAGGGTCTAGGTAATACCATCAGGGTGGGCTGACAGGCATGTTTGTGCCGTTGTAGGAAAAGCCTAGGGAAGAGGTCAGAAGGATATCTATACTATATGGGCAGGCATACCAGAGAATTGGGCCTGCACCGTAGAGGAGAGGTTGGAGTCTTCGACATAACTATCGATCGGTGCCTCCGTAGTAAAGACAGTGTCGAAGTTTGAAACATCCTGGGATTATCGTCACAGTTTGAACCACCAGCATAGAAAAACACATACCACAGGACTAGCTACACTGGGCTTGAAAGGCGGTTGAATCTTCTTCCCTGAAAGACGCTTGAAGTCGATGTGCTTATGGAAGAAGGGATGCCTCTTAATCTCGTCGGCACCATTAACGCCAAGGCGGTGCGTTGGGTCTCTGTTAAGCAGGCCCGTGAGAATGCTCCGCGCCTCTGCACTAAATTCTGGCCCGAACACCAGAGGGTCGTTGAGAATTTTCTCATACATCTTGTCAGTCGCCTCTGTTTCTTGTTAATTTTGCAGTGGGTTAGAATTAATATATGGCGCACCATCGTAGAATGGTGGTAGGCCAGCAAGCATCTCATACAATAGGACTCCAAGCGTCCACCAATCAATAGTTTTATCTCGAGGTTGCTTTAGTTTAAAAACTTTCACGCAATGTAAGAGACGTACTGTATCCTTGCCCATTCAGGATTTCCGGAGCGAGATACTCTGGTGTTCCGCAAAACGTATTCGTTTTCTCATCCCCTTTCATGTTAAGTTTGCAGAGGCCGAAATCACATAACGCGATGTGGCCAGTATAATCAAGCAATATGTTTTCAGGCTTCAAATCACTATATTACGTGTTTAATTGACGTGAGATAGATTCTATTAACAAACATACCGGTAAACAACATCAAGCTCATGTAAGTGCTCGAGAGCAAGAAGTAATTCCGCACTGTAAAATCTATTGGCAAATTAACGTAACTATCACGGAGAAAAGAGACAACTGGTTTTACCGTGCCCTTTCTTCATTGAATCGTTGTTCCCGCTGCAGATGATGAAAGAGTTCACCGCCATTCACGAACCTGATAGGAATGCACCCTCAGCATCTTGTCATGCTGGCAATTTGAAGAGACTTACGCTAGCACAAGATATAATTTCTGTTCTGACTGAAAGCTGAACTTGAGGGGCACTATAAATGGACTAATGACCTGCGCCAGAACCAAACGCTCTGCGAGTGTGTGCGTAATTTCACCCCTGTTCACTATATGCTGTTTTCTGATGGTCTTGAGAGCGTAAATACGCGAAGTATCACGCTTTCTAACCTGCATGACCTAAAGATTTTGTTCCTAATATTTGCAATTGGCAGACAAGGATGTACAATTTACCTTTCCGAAGCTTCCCTTTCCAATGACTGTGATTAGTTCAAAGTCGTCGATGGTTAAAGAGTGACCATAATTCGGCTTATACATCACACCGATTTGAATCTTGCCTGACCCACCGACGATGTCATACCATTGATCTTGGCTGCCCATCTCATCGAAGTTGGGAACGATCTTTATTCCACCAAGGAAGATATCATTTCCCATGTCATCAGCGAGGCCATCGACGCCTCGCTTTGGTTCTTCTGCACGCAGATAGCATTGCAAGGATATCTCCGAGTTACGTGAAACATCACTGGCGAGTATCGAGTAAGTCGACGAGAAATCGTTCCAAAATAGCTCTTACAAATTTGCCTGGTACATGTATACGGGCTTCTTCAGATCCCCACCAAGTGCGGTGATCAATACTTGGTTGACTTCATACTCCATAACGAGGTAAGGTAACCACCAGCACTGAGCTCGTTGAACGCTGTCCCTTTGGGTAATGTCGACAACGAGTCATCGTTGGTGAACGGTTAGACTCACCTATTTCCTTTCTTAGCAAGCCTCTGCTGGGTAACGGAGGAAGGTGAGACGGATGCTGCAACCTTGGCCTGTTGCGAGGATAAAGCATTTTGCACGGCGGGGGGAAGCGTAGTGCCAGCTGGTACACTTAAACCTTCTGCCCACAGAACACGGATTGCTAGGAGACCAGAACGGGAGCCAGTCTTGCCATCATAAGGTTTGTCTTCTGGGTGAATATTTCCAGGCGTAGGGGTAGTCGAACGGGCTATCTCCTCAGACCTTAAGTTAGTCGTGGAGGCCTTCTTCAGGTTGTTTTTCAACCAAGAAGACATGATATCTGGCTGGAATGAGATTGCTATGGAAAGGAACGTCTGTGTTTTTGGAAGCGGATGAAAGCCTGCTTTCTAAGAGAGGGTTGATGTGGTAAGAGAAGTTAAGTGTACATAATCCAAACTAAGACCTGCATAACCTCCACGTGGCCAACAAAATCACTCGATTTGACTGACACATTGCTTTACAAAATTATAAGATAGCCCCCCTTTTTTTTTTTGTTAAATTAAGATACGAGAATGTATCAAAAGTGCGAGTCAACGATCGCAAAGAATCTCTTGTCCGTTATTCCCAGACCAAAGC
>JNHY02000194.1:0-25341 GCA_001691755.2 Amanita polypyramis BW_CC | reverse complement strand
GCTGTTTGGTTGGGGGGCAATGGGAGCTCGAAGTTTCTGGATGGAGGGATGTCTCCCCCCCCCATGAGGGGAGAGGCCGACGATGCTTGCGTCTAGACGTGCTGGAGCAGGGGTTTGGGCTGGGGAGTATCTCTGTTTGGGTGCGCTTTGCGCGTTGGGCAAAAGGGGAAGGTGGTGGTAAGAGATCAAGAGCGGTGAACACTTGAGCCTCGATAAGAGAAGTGTTCTCTCAGAAAGCCCTGAGCTCGAGGGGCTTTAATGTCTATAGTCCAAGCAATTGTTGTATTTGCCGCCGATCCGGTTAAGTGAACTAGTCTAGAATCGCCGTGCCAAGGAGCACTATTGACATCCAATTAGTAATGCAGGACCCTGAGCACGTTCTGGAGTGAAGTTTCAATCGTCAAATGCCGATAGTCACGCTCGGAGATGGGTCTCCCAAGAACACATGGGCGCCATATCGATCCTTAGATAATCCTGGCCGATAATAATCTTCTGCCATGCCTCTGTCTCCTCCTTTAAACTTTCCGAAATGGCTCGCAGAGAACGAGCACCTGCTCCAACCGCCGGTGAACAACTTTTGCTTGCACCAGGGAAAGGACTTTACGGTAATGGCGGTTGGGGGTCCGAACGAACGTAATGATTATCACATCAACGAAACAGAAGCAAGTGGATGTTTCATGGCATGGTCAAAATATTATACTGAGGCTCTGGTTGAAAGGAATGGTTTTATCAGTACAAGGGTGAATTGCTATTAAGAGTTGTGGATGACGGTGCCTTCCGAGACATAAGGATCGGGGAAGGGGATATGTTTTTATTGCCAGGCAGGCTCCTTCTCGTTGGGGTCTTTCCATCAACGTCTCTCATCGCAATCCACAGCCAATACACCACACAACCCTGTTCGATTTGCTAATACGATTGGTATTGTGGTTGAACGCGTCAGGCCAAAAGGGTCAATTGGTATGTGCCAATTATAGCGGGGTAAGTCGGACGTATACTTAGAAGGTACTGACAGATCGACTTCGTTGGTACTGTAAATCCGGTGCACATGCAAGCCCGACAATCATCCATGAGGCAGCGTTTCACGTTACTGACCTTGGAACGCAGTTGAAACCAGTCATCGAGAAGTGGATGAATGAACCCGACATGAGAAGATGCCAGGTATGTGGGACGGTTGCCCCGGAGAAGTAGCCGTTAGCGTACGTAGGCCATCATGCTGTACTTACTAACACACAATCCTGCGTCTCGTTTACCCAACTTCGATCCCTCGTGCTCGCCCACCCGTTCCCTCAATTTTACATGTGAGCAGCAGCAGCACTTCAGGGTGCTAGAGTTTTCGGATCACTGCCTGTGGCCTGCAGCTTCCGGCCACGCTAGCTCACGATCACACAAACGCACGTAAGAAGAACACACTACAAAATATCTTTCCCACACCACACCGTCTACATTATTATAGTCGTAATGTAGCCATTATCACACACATTTGTAATATTGGCCGAAACAAGGCTACCAACGATCACGATCAGCTTCACTTGTCACTATGCGCTATTTCTTACACGAAGTCAAGACTATCGGCCAAAATGATTAACAGAAACAGATAGCGACAACGTTGGGGGAGTGAGAAACATCAGAAAAGTAACGCAATATGGGAGAATCGAACCCTCGTCCACCAAATAAGGTATGACCTGGGGCTAGCCGCTAACCGTTTGCGGACCGCTCAGCACATTTATCGTCCCTTCGCTACCCCCCCCCAAACCCGACCAACACCCGACTCATGTTAAATAGCGTCTTTCCAACAGGCAGCGATGGCTTCGTCGACTTTTTGTTCACCTGTTCTTGGGCTCTTGCCCAGAATACTTGGACTACTATTATGTGGGTGGTTCATGCCGTACTGACACTGCTGCATCTTGTTGGCCCGACATCTTCCGCCCCTCCGGGCTTTCCATCGTCGGGGAACGGCCTATGGTACACGGCACCAGGTAGCGTGTGGTCTAGAGAGTTCTTGCCCGTTGGCAATGGTCATCTAGGAGGTCAGCACATGCCGTTTAATCCGCTGCAAATGTGATTAACATATTATAGCCATGATACCCGGCGGCACGATACAAGAGATGACACAGTTGAATATTGAGACACTTTGGTCTGGGGGACCGTTCGATGATCCCGTAAGGCATTGTAAAGCCATGTCTGATCGGTGCTTGACTCCTAGGGGTAGTCCTATAACGGAGGAAACAAACAACTAGGCGAGCTGGCAGGTACAGCGGTATTGATGCAGAATATTCGTGAAACGATATTTCGGAGCGCCGGGGGAGACATTGACAGTAAATGCCCCCTCCTTCTCCGTTTACTTTCCTTGTGATGCACATGCCCATGCAGACATTGAAGGCTTGACTACACCGGCGGGAGCATATGGTGAGTATTGCTACCACATGTTGGAAATACAACTTAGAAATGCTCGTTTGTAGGCTCTTTCGCGGCATCAGGCTACCTGATATCCAATATAAATGCAACAGGTCCTGTTTTGGACTATGCAAGATGGCTTGACCTTGACGAGGGCGTTGCTCGCACCTCATGGACTCAAGGCGGGACTTCCTATCTTCGGTAGGATGTCGGATGCATGGCTTGTAATTCCCTCTGACGACGGCCGTGAAGGACGACATTTTGTTCCCATAGCAGTCAAGCCTGTGTAGAACACATTTCTACGACTTCGTCTTCTTTTTTTAGGTCTGGCACTCTCCCGGACCTATCGTACTCCTTTTCAGCCGCACCTGAAACTGGATTACCCGCACCAAGCGTCACCTGTCTCGGCTCAGACACCCTCTCTGTCCGTGGAACCGTTTCTCTTACTCCTACAAGCATGGTCTACGAACTCCTCTTCCGCGTTTTTGTACCGCCGGGCGTTTCTGCACCCGCAGTCCAATGTATATCCCTACCCGTTCGGTCCGGCAGCGCGCCAAACGCGACGATACATGTTACGGGTGGTGCTACATCCCAAGCATGGGTTACTTGGCTAGGAGCGACCGATTATTCCATTGATGCAGGAGACTACGCGCATAATTTCACGTTTAAAGGGGACGATCCGCATGCGGGACTATTAGGCACTATACCTTCGGCTACCAGCTCATTATACCAATCGTCTCTTGATGACCATCTATCTTCCTACAATGCCCTCCTTAATGAGCCATTTTCTATATCCCTGGGACAAATACCAAAGCTAGATGTTCCAACTGATGTGCTTAGAGCGAGATACCAGATTGACGTAGGAGATCCTTATCTAGAGTGGTTGACCTTCAACCTTGGCCGATATCTCCTGGCGAGCAGTGCTCCTGGGGTATTACCTTCGAATTTACAAGGGGTGTGGGCGAATGGTAATACAAACGCCTGGGGCGCTGGTACGTCATTGTTCATCTCACCTCCAGAATAATGTTCATCGTAGCTCCTAGATTATCGTACGTGAAGTCTTTTGGATTACGCGGTTTAGTGTTCACTTGTTTTAAAGATTCCAATATTAATATCCAGATGAACTATTGGAGCGCGGAAATGACAAACCTGGATGTAACACGACCATTGTTTAATTATTTCGAGGTATGGTTATCAATCGGTGTATTCGTTCTTTTGTGTTTTATTAATCATTAGAAAACTTGGGCACCTCGAGGAGAGTACACAGCACGTGTATTGTATAATGTTAGCCGCGGCTGGGTGACGCATAACGAGGTGCGCGTTACGGCTACATCATAGAACGATTCTAACGTCTCTTCTGAATGACAGATGAATGTATGGACCTCGTGACTGAAAGTATACATGGGACTAACTGGTTTCTTTAGATCTTTGGACATACTGGGATGAAAGGTGGGGGGAACACAGCTCAGTGGGCGAATTATCCAGAGTCCAATGCATGGATGGTGGGACTTGTAGTTTCTCCCGATAGAAGGCACCTCTGACCACTTTAAAGATGATTCACGTTTGGGACCACTTTGATTATACCAATGATGTGGCTTGGTGGACATCTCAAGGATGGCCTTTGCTCAAAGTGGGTTATATCTGTTCGTTGACTCCGGCGGTTGTTAAACAGTTGAAATAGGGCGTCGCACAGTTCCACCTTGACAAACTAATACCAGATCTATATTTCAATGATTCAACGCTCGTAGTTAATCCGTGCAATTCACCAGAGCAACCACCTATTACACTTGGTAAGTTGACATCTTAACACAATCCGCTCCGATAAGTAACAAAACTCTTATAGGATGCGCTCATGCCCAGCAATTGATTTGGCAGCTTTTCAATGCCGTAGAGAAAGGATTTGCTGCATCTGGAGACAAGGACAATGCTTTTCTTCAAGGTGCTTTTACTTTTATATATCTTCCTGTGCCAAGAGCCAACATAGCGATAGAGGTCCTAGCAAAACGTGACCAAATGGACAAGGGTCTGCATGTAGGCTCTTGGGGACAACTTCAAGGTACGATACGCACTCTTCGTGTTATCGCCTAGTACTAATCGTACTCCAGAGTGGAAGGTTGAGAAAGATTCACGTACCGATACCCATAGACATCTTTCGCATCTAATTGGACTTTATCCGGGATACGCCATTACTTCTTATGATCCGGCCCTCCAGAAGAGCGGTGCAAGTCGAGCGTATAACAAGGATGAAATTCTGCGAGCGGCTTCAGTTAGCTTGTTGCATCGTGGTAATGGAACTGGCCCCGATGCTGATGCCGGATGGGAGAAGGTGTGGCGTGGAGCTGCTTGGGCCCAACTCGGTAATGCCTCGGCCTTCTACCATGAACTTTCGGTGCGTTCCCTTTGTATGACGCATGCAAGTATTGATGCGAGGTGTTTCGTAGTATACCCTACACGAAGATTTCGGACTGAACTTGCTGAGTTTATACGATCCTTTCTCATCGGATCCCCTCTTCCAGATTGATGCCAACCTTGGCTACCCAGCTGCAGTCATGGTGAGCTTCATATCTATGTTAACAGGTGCCGTAAGGCTTACGTAGTCCAGAACGCGTTGATTCAGGCACCTGACGTGCCTACGTTAGATACTCAGTTGAATGTGACACTTTTGCCTGCGCTTCCTTCCCAGTGGGCCTCAGGACATATACGTGGTGCTCGTATTCGTGGTGGGGTCACGCTTAACTTGATATGGAGTCAGGGTAGACCTACCAGCGCCCAATTCAACGTCGATCAGAATGTTAAGATTGTGAGACATATAAATGTTATCTATAACCAGAAGGAGGTGGGGTCATTCATTACAGTGCCTGGACTTGTTGAAGGATTTACTGCATTTTAAATCTACGATGATGTAATTATTACACATGTACAATGAAACCAAATGGGTCGGTATTTGATTTGAAGGACTTTGGACATCTCCACCCAGGACGTCGAAATGGAATTGCCTAGAGCTCAAGGTTCGGATGTAGCTGCAGCAGAGCTGCCACGAGATCAGCTTGCCAATCTGTGGGAATCTTTGCAACGTGCGCCCAAGGATAGGCCCTCATCACGTCAACTCTTAGAAATTGCTGGTGGTATCGCGGGGGTAGTGTCGACTGATGAAAAACAAGGTGGCATGGCTGTGAACAAATATGATTTATTGTGTCCCCGTAAGCAATGTAGCAGCGTTGTCTTGAAGAAGGGGATCGCAATGTGGGTTGAGAAATCAAGCATGAAGGTGGGATGAATCCATTCACGGAATGAATTGTAGTCTCACAAGGAATGCCCAGCTGGAGCCGGAAGACAGCAGGCACGAGCTTCTGCCGGCACTACCTGAACCCCCGGAGACCACACACTGGTGGCTGGTCACGCCGTCTCCAATGACATTTGAGAATATTGGCTTCTCATATCCGGTTGCCTCGCTGTCTGCAAATGGTGTGTGTGTGCATGTTATTACCGTCAAATTTAGGCTTGAGGCAGACATGTGCATTCCATTGCAGAACCTCAGATGAAGCTTCTTGCATGTGCCGAGTGCGATTTGGGCCCGCTGGGATGGACTGAGGCAGGCAGCACTGAGTTCTGGCTGGCGTGTGGAAGAGTGGCGTACCGGGATTAATTGAGCCAATCACAGCTGCTTATGTCACCGTACCATGTTACAGAAAAGGCAATTGCTGAGGCTGCGCGCTGCTGCTTGTTGAAATGTCGTTGGCAAAGCTGACCTCTGTGTCAACCCAGACGCTGTCATTGCTCCTTGAACGGCAGCGCTTATGGAGCTTACCTTCGTTCGCGTCGTCGGACGGTGCGCCGGCTCGGTCTGCTTCCACGCATGTGCCCCAAATTATCAAGAATCTTACGCAATTGCGTGTTGGCATTCTCCAACTCAAGGCAAATGAAGGCCGCACAGAGGCCGTCATGCTGCTCAGGAGTCAGTTTGAGAGGATGAAGAGCATGCTAGGCGATGAAGGGAATGTAGAAAGGTTAGTAAATCGGGCTTAAACTATTGGTTGTGGCAACCATGCGCAATGTAGCTGACCCTGTCTCATCCTTTACCGCCTGCGTCCTTACCGCACATGCTGAACTATAGTATAGACGTAGAGGATGCGAGTGAGTCGACGCACGTGTCGTCCTTGGACCAAGGGGAGCTGCCGACCACGAGTATCATTGACAAGTCGGGGAGGGCGCCACCAGAGTCGTTGTTGTTGAAGTCGTCAAAAGAATTTGCATCGTCAGCAGTGTATACGCCGTACACGGACGACCCGGAAGGAGAACCCGACCCAAACATGATGCTGCAGGTGCAGCGGCAGATGATAGATGGTATGCTTATTTCTAGCTTAGCGTCGATTGACCTTTTGACTCGTGCCGAAGAGCAGGACGAGCACCTAGATCGGTTATCACACTCTATTAATCGACAACACCACATATCGGTTCAGATTAACGATGAGCTAGATGTACATGCTGGGCTACTCGAGGAACTGGACACTGACTTGGACGGGACGGGTAGCAGGCTCGGTAGTGCACGGCGGCGACTGGACAGATTCGCCAAGGGAGCTAAAGAGAACAGTGAGTGTTCTCTCCTGACTACTGGTCCATAACATTTTGATTATGTTCTGCAGGTTCAGCGGTGATGATCGCACTGTTAATATTCGTTCTCCTTATATTGATCATCGTGTTCAAGACGTGACTGCCAGCATCCTACATTGGTATTTGTGGACCTATCTTAGATGTAATCTATATCGTCAAGTACCCCTCCGCATTATTCAGGTCGCGGTATCTTGACACCTAGGGTGTTCCATATTGCGTGTCCGATTATGCCAACACCGTCATTTGGCCAGAATCTCCTTCTCCCCAATGCATCCTCCGCAGTTACCTTGTTGATTATGCCCTCAGCAGAACGTTGTTTGACGACACCCGACACGATAGGCTCGGTATACTCGGGGTGTCCCTGAAGGGTTAGGATATGTATGTCGTCGAAATTAATATCGTTTGTGGATGGAGGTTCTTTGTCCTTGTAGAAGCGGACCATACCCTGGTTGACAGAGACGGGCGTTGATCCGAGCAAATGGAAGTTGGTAGGTACAGAAGGGACATGATCCTGGTGCATTTGCTGGATATACTATATATGCGTGTGAGAAAAAATCCCCGCAGGCCACAGACAGCCGCATACGAATGAGTCCACGCCAAAGATAGCCTTGCCCATGTCAGTGAGGGCGATTTGCGTGGGCCCGACTTCCCATGTGCCGTTGTTACGTACCACCTCCCCGCCCATGGCGCGTGCCACAATCTGATGGCCAAAGCAGATGCCTAACAGCTTATGAATCATACTCGAGTGAGTTAAGGTTAAGCATACCAATGATTTTGATGGATGGCTTGGTGGCTGCCACGCGTGCAATGTATGAAGTCAGATAGTTGATCCACTCGATGTCCTTGTGTGCCGAAGAGGCTGTAGGCATCTTCGATCAGTGGCACGCCTGCATTATTCCGTAGATGGCAGCACCTGAGCCTGTGAGAACAAGAGCGCTGTAGTTGTCGAGATCGCCATCTGCGGGATACTTGGACGCCGTGACGTCGTAGCTGTCTAGAGTGAAGGCATCTGGACTGTATGCGTTGGAAAAGTAGCGGGTGTATATTGCGCCGTAGTCGCCGTGGACAGCAAGCAGAGGAGGCGAGAGGGCGCCGCAGACGAGCAGAGCAAGACGCATGGCGAGCCCAAAATAGATGTGAGGCTAAAAATAATTGGCGGAGTTTGAAGCTCAAAAGGCTGCAAATGTGTTGACCTGCTCCTCGCTGCCATGTCTGACGGCGACAACGACCATCTCACCGACCCGCAAGCCGCAGACACCGCCCTCTTCGTCGCCACAACAATTGCTTCCATCCTCCTCGCAGGCTCCGCATACCTCTGGCGCGCCCATCTCAGGTTCCCCACCGTCCTCCTTGCCCTAAGCAAACGAGCACCGCAGGACTTGGGCCATGTCCCTGCGGACCCCTCTGATCCCTCAAAACATCACCCCTCAACCTCCGATGCATTTCGCGCAGACAACACAGGGAAGTCCAAAAGTCCCAGATCAAAGGAGCGGCGCCGCAGAGGCAAGGATCCTCTCAGGGACATCCTCAAAAACGGGAAAAAGCTCAAGGCCCTGTCGAAGATAAATCTGACTTCAGCAGACTTAGACAGGCTGAATAATACCAAGACAACCTCTCCGCTTACTATTACAACAGACTCCTCCCCTCAGTCGCACAGCCTTTCAAACATGTCCGCGGCACCATCTTCGCGTTCCGCTTCCTCCTCGAGAAGCCGGACACACTCAGATCAGCAAGGTTCACGCGATCCTGAGCCCACGCAACACGATTATGGGAATCAGGCGGCACCGGCCCGCGAACCAGCGTTGTCCGTACCCTTGGGTGCGACTGTTTCAGGCACCGACAGTTCTTCTGGCCTGGCCAACGAACATTCTGAATTCAATTCTTGTTCGGCAGAGTCAGGTGTTCCACTACCCGAATTAGACTGTGCTCGTGATTCTCTCGCCACACAGCATCAGCATCCTCCCACGTCGCGCTCACACTCCGACTCCGGAATACATTGGACCACGTCCCCTTTGCAGCCCTCTCCGGAAAGTAGCTCGGTCTCCAACACTACTTCAATCCATACCCACCGTAAAACACTAATAGACGAACCGGAGGACCACGCCGGTACTCAGGGTCCTTCGGATCCTAAATATACAACATCGACGTCAGTTGAACAATCACCTTCTTCCGTTTTTGATTCCACTACGTCGCTTGACACAACAAGTCGTTCCAAATGGTTTAGTTCGCCACAAGCGTTATCGCCAGTGTCGCTTGGCACAACGAAGGACGCTTCACCTTCCTCTCGACTCGCGAATTCCAACATCGCGGGTTCAAGCGCTCAATTGCCGCACCGCAAGTCAAATACGTCCAGCACCGAGAACAGCGGACATACAGTGCTGGGTGCTAATAATAATGTGAATGGCGTGCATGGTATGCAGCGCATCACTCCCGCCCGGCGCGCCCCAACACCGTCTTCTGGCACGAATACTCCTCCACCATCACTTTCAACGCAGACGCAACTGGCATCTTTGCGGGGCGCACTCGAAGCCGCACGGCAGCGAGAAGCGCAGATGAGGTTGGACCTGGAGAGGTGTGCCAAAGAGTTGGAATTTATGCGTTGGGAGAGCGCAACCTGGAGGAGAAAGGAGTTTGAGGTCTTACAATTCCTGTGCTTCATTGATACGTCCCGCTGACTTCAGGTTTTCCTTTCAGCTGCAAAATCAAGTCAACTATCTTACACATCAATTGCAAACAGTTACAACCTCGTTTTCGTCAATACCCCTAGGTGTGCCTTCCACAAGTTCCCCCGCTCTCCCGTCGAACGGAACCGGAACTTCCTCGTCAAGCAGTAGTAATTCCTCGTCGAGTGCCAACGCGAGCCCTACAAAGAATGGATATCATGTACCATTGCCATCACAAAACCCAACGGCTCTTTCGCATATTATCCCACCATCGATGCAAGGAATGGCAACATCAGGGATGTTTTCGCCTATATCGATGATGCGCTCTATTCCGTCTCCTGTATATTATGCTTATCCACCCATCGGCGGTACCCACTCCCATCACCACAACTATTCGCACTTTTCACCACAAATGCATTCACATTCACACACATTCCCACTCTCACCGACTCAACCGGTTTCCAACCAAGTCAACTTCATGTCAGTGTTCTCTCCTAACGGGACCGTGGGTCCAAACACAGGGGGCGTTAACTCCGGGCCGTCATCAGCCCCTGGATCATCCTCATCTGTGGGATCTTTGTCACCGGGTAACAGGAAATTTACAACTATGATGGATCGTGGGAGACGAAGGACACGTGGAAATATACAAATGGGAGGCTGGATTGGGACCAGCATGGAGGAAGACGATGGTTATATTCAGGAGGGGGACGGATATTATGAGATGTCGGACGAGGATGAGACCGAGGTAAGCGAAGCATTGGCGGACGCCATACTGAAGCGCCCAGGGAGCCTAAGACTAGGCAATGCGAGGAGCAGGAAATTACCTTCCAGCCCTAGCGCAGAGCTAGTGACGGATAAGAGTTCTCCCTCAGGCTCAGAGAACCAGACGGAGTTTACCTTTCCATCATTATCGAACCTTGGAAACGTGAAGTGGGGTCAACGGACGGAAAAGCCCAATGTGAACAAGGACAATGTGTCTGTTGGTGCCTATCCAACAGACGCTATTTATCCGGATATTGTGGAGGTTATTGGAGACACTACCTTCACCGCAGAAAGAAACCCGCCAAGTCTAGAAGGTTTGGAACTGTTAGATACGGTGGCACACAACAGTGCCATAGAAGATCCGCAGCCTGGTGCATCTGAACTCCCTGCGGGATAGAACGTTTGGACTTTTGACACTTATTTATGCGGTTCCTTTCCTACGCTTTCACTGGGATTTCGTTTATATTCTTATCATAAGGTTTCTTGGTTATACAGAATCCGCAAATTTGTCCACACACTACCTTCGGACCGTTGCGGATAGGACACCTTTCTCTACGTAGTTTACTCTCCTGCAGGTACTTGTTCTTTTACATGCAGGACATTAGTGCATCAGACGTTCACTGCAACTTTTTTTTTTTTTTTCATCCACGGTTGGACTTGACATCCCTTTGCATGTGCTGGCACAAAAGGCACAAGCTTCGGGACGGCTTGTAGTTATTACATATACTGTTACTGTACATTACAGGGCAAAATTACAATCATTCGGACTAGAGAGAATTGGTTGGTCGTACTAATGTCATCTGTCTATCTGATGGCAATGTTTCAACGTCAATGCTTACCTGTACTCTGTCTAGGGTGCGTATAGAACTGAAATGGTATAGGTAATTGCTTAAGAAACAGTATGGATTGGGGCCCACCTCTTAAACTAGAACCTGACATACTACTCCTTGGGTTCAGAAGCCAGTACAAGTTTCTTAAGCCTGAGCGACTGGGCACACTAGCATAAGCTCTACCTTTGCTTTCCACTAGATCCCTTCTTTCGTATGCGGCAGGTATTGCGTACTGCCTGGTAATCGTAAGAGTTCATGCACTGCGTGAGCTGGCAAATCTATAAAACCCTTCCGTGACGGTGGATTGTGTTTAATTTTCTTGCTTGATGTCATAATCGACGGCTCACCAACATCAGCAAAACGTGGTGCCTCCCTGCAGGGATCTTGCCGCTGTCTCAAGCGGCGTTAGGTCAATCAATACTTAACATCCTGGGAGTAATGAACGTGGCTATTATTCACATGCCTTAGTCGCACGATGGGGGTGTTACATTACTGCCAAATTGTGCGTGGATGGCTAGTGGAGCTGAAACGGCGCAGCTTCTGAAGTACACGCTTCGATGCCATCTCGTATCGATGGAGCTTCGCGTTCCAGTCTGCTCCCATGGCTTTCGGCTCCATATCTTAATGACGCTCGCTGTGTGGCTTCAAGTCCTAATATAATATTATTTGCGTGGTAGAGTCGATAGAACGAATTTCTACTGCGTCATTTATGTATAGAATTTACGATTTTCATTCTTTCCGAACAGCTCGGTTCTAATTTCCGGAAGCATCTGATAGAAGTTAGCTAATTACTTGACACCTCGAACATGGGTTGTCTTACCCGTTCCTCCAGTAATCGCAGTCGCTCGTCTAAGGTATTATCCAGGTAAATTCTTCTTGATCCGTTGATGAATTTTACACCACCAGCACTGGGAAGTTTAATCGAATATTCTACATCGATAGACATGGGGCATACCTGTAATCGCTTAGGCTTCCTTCGACTTGAATTTCTACATTCAAGCCGCTTAACTCCTTGTATGCATTCTTGGCACCCTCTAGAGCTCCCTGGGCTATCTCGGCGTCCCTTCTCCGCGTGTGCACGGTAATAGCCGGTTCGAGAAGCATCAAGAGTCCCTGGGTAGTGATACCCTCGAGGAATTGTGCGTATCTACCGCTCCCTTCCGAGTCATCGGAGAGAGATAGAAGAGAACTGCGCGCGGCGGCGAAAAGATCCTGGATGTGTTCTTCTCGGCGACGGAGGAGTTTCAATCGAGATTTATTCGTTAACGTCGATTGAGCGCTGCGGTAGGATTATCAATTCATCTGCGAAGGAAGGGTGGAAAAAGTAGACCAACATTTTCTGAGCCACCTCTGCTCCCTTACGCTTCTTCTCGTACTGCTCGTCAATTGCTTGCTGTTCTTGCTTCACGAGTTTAGCCTATCGGCGATGAATGGATCAATGGAGTCCCAATGGCTGAGTAGAAAGCCAAGGAGACCTAGGCGCTTGACACACCTTCTCAATGGCAAATTCTTCATCCGCCTTGATTTGAATTTCACGGGCCTTTTCGAGGGCCTCTTGTTTGATAAAGGCAACCTAATGTACCAGTAGTCACTGAAGTGACGCTGGGAATGCAGGGGCATAGCATTACAAACCATCTTGTTCAACTCTGAGAGCACTTCCTCGTCATTCATTGGCCGCGCCATTTTGGTCAGCGGAGAGCTTAGGGGATTGTAAGAGCACAGGCGTGAGGCGTGAGAATTGCTCAATATAGCCTCCTTTCATCTGCCAACTTGCGTGTCGCCCACCATTGTCTCATACACGGCATACCAGGCGTCTCTGTTCTCGAAACCATTAAATATGTATTTAACCCATTCAGGCTGTCCCAAAGCACCAGGCTGTCAACATATCTCCCACATTTTAACATAATCACTACCAGAATGCTTAACGCAATGCGACCCAGGAAAGTTGTTATGTCCACCTACATTCGGAAGGCTCTATCGTTCTTGTTACCCGGCCATGTGGGGTACCACTTGTCCTGTGCCAATGCAAAAGCGCGCATTGCGGCTTGTTTATGATGTAAGTGTGGCTATATGTGTAAGAAATTGGAGTCTTACTGAGTGAGCCGTCGTACCAAGGCTTCCCACCTTTATTATCCGGGAACCAGCCAGAAGTACCTCCAACAGCAAGATCAATAATAAGATAAAAGGCTATTATGCACCTGGCATAAGTCGCCTTCTTTCTGTTGGGTGAATCACGTACGCTGATCGAATGGAGCGGACGGTCCGCTACTATCCCATGGATTATCTACGGCAACTTTTGCGCTTCCATTCTGTGCGGTCTGAGGAAATCTGTAATCGATTTCAGCATTAGTGCTTTATTACTCAACCGTGTTACTAACCCTCCACGTTGCCAAAAACTATTCTTCTCTCCCGTAAGGCGAATATTCAGCATTCCATTCACCCTTGAATCCGTATAGAATCTCATAAAGTCTTTATCCCATTCGAAACCATAGACGTGGAAATTTTGGTCGAACGATGAACGTTTGATCGAATACCTTTGGCTGGATTAACTCGCGTAACAAGCAAGGAGCGTTTCACTCGCCATCCATAAATTTGATTTAAAAGGGTTGGCAATGGACCGTAATTGACGGACGAGCGAACGTAATTCGATCCTTGTGCAGGATACGATGGGCTGTTACCTCGTGCCTCCAAAATATCAATTTCACCTGAACTGGGCCAATTGCCATACGTATTTTGTTCTGGCAACATCCAAATCGCAGGCCAGAGCCAGTCTCTGTAAGTCATACTGATTAGTGTTCCATGTATAGTTAGCTTTCTGTCAAAGAACTTGCCCTTTAGGCAGTTTGGCTTTGATTTCGACTTTTCCATATTTGACATTCTTCTTTCCTTTCGTGTTTATGCGCGCACTCATCACAGGGTTTATAACAGTTCCCCTTGCTGCATTGCTACTTGCTGCGCATGCTGTACGATTATTCGTCGTACAGTCACTAAGAGTATAGTTTCCACCGTTCAAGACATTCGGTACACTGTCGGAAGTCAAAGTCGGATAAATATACAGCTGAGAGTTCTGAAGGAAAAGATTGTCCGACGAGCTTGTTGTCATTTGAAATTCGCCATTCCTGTGTAGGGTATTAAAGATTTTCTTATGTCATACGACGCAGACTTACCCAAACCCTCCGAGTTCAACATCCAGAGACCATACTGAGTTATCCAGTGACGTCCCGTCAAAATTTTCGTCAAGCACTAGGCACAACCTGCTGGGATCTAATTTTTGCACAGATGAAATGCCGCGCCAACAAAGCACTGCCGCTCCTCCGAGACCTAGAAGTAAACAAATTACTGTGATGAAATAGCCCAGGGTTTCACGGGGTTCTTTCTTGCTTAACCATGGCTTTTCTGATGCAGGTATCGGCACGGCAATGCGTGTTGAGGGAAGGGGTGGTTTGGACTTAGGCAAAGCGTATGGCAAAGCAGCGGATGATGCTGATGGAGAGGATGGATCAGTGCCAACCAGGTGCGTCGGATACGATGGCGGTGACCACAACGACGACGAAGGCCTGGAGGCAGGCGAAAGGAATGGTGCTCTAAACGTTTGACTGCTGGACGATCGAGGGACTTGCACATTTGTATCTCCCGGACGCTGAAATGTTGTTGCAGCGGGTGTCGTGGGCAGGTTTGCTGCTGCACTCCCTTTGAAAACTGCGTTGGGTGGACTCATGAAGGGAGCATGTGGCCGGGATAAATCTGTCCAACTGCCGCTATGGAAGAGACTGCGGCATGTTCCAACTGTGGACCCACTATCATCATCGCTTGTTTGTGGACGCTTGCTTGAAGTCCGTAAACCAGGGATTGACATACCAGGATCAGGGTTTCCAGGATAAGCCTGGAAGGGAAACGTGAAAGACGAAGGAGGCGGGCGAGTGCTCTGCGGAGGAGGTGTTGGGATACGCTTATTGTCTCGCACCACCCACGAACGACGACGATGCGCGTGTGTCTTGCGATGAGACGAATGGTGCAGTGGCAGTTGTTGCTCTCTATCGGAATCAGAGACCTGGTCCACTGAAGTTTCCCGCGAGGAGAGCTCGCCGCGCTCAATCTTGTTCCTGCCCTCTGCAAAGAAAAACGGACGAGGTGGAGTAAGTCTGGCAGCGTCAGCTTCCGGTGTTACACCCTCCTCCGAAGACGAGTTATGAGAGTTGGAGGTCATGAGAGGAATATCGAAACCTTGCATGCCTGGTAACAGCCTGTCTGTCTCATTAATGCAATCTCTTCCCATCATAGGGCAGGTAATTTGGGCGCGGGTACATGTTCAAGACTAAATAGGACAGTCCCCGATGGCCTTGCATGTGCCCGAACCATCGGTGTATGTAATTAATAACGGCCACCCTACCTTCTGACACGATGTGATCCCTGGTGGAAGCAATGTGTACGGCGTTCCTGCCAAAGCTTAAGTTCACCTCTTCTCCGCGATGGCCTCTCAACACACGAGGTGAGAATGAACACTCTGAAGGTTTCTCTAATACTCCGCAATTTTTGACGTTAATATTAGATAACAGCTTGTTATTCCCGTTGAGGACCCCGGATAGCGGTGGATTCCTTGTTTACTCCTCGTGCCTTACAGGGAGTTCATGTAAAGAAATTCGGAGCCTTGCACGATTATTAACTCCATCTTTTTCTTGTTCCAAACCCCTTCTCATGGACTACGACCGTAACGATGCACTCCTTCACTGGATTTTTCGACAGACACAGGGGGATGCTTGGTTTCGTCCTAACGAGGAGCACATTTCATCAGGTGTAGCCCTCCGAATCTCCGATGGTGAGAGACTTCGGAGCGCACGTTGAAGTTATTGATGGACATTGCAGCGCACTTGGAGGGTGCACCGGAATTCCGTGTCTTCCCCTACGAAAACGCGAACCTCGAACCTTTCGAGGCCGCTGTCTCTGCCTTGAATCCTCTCATTGCAGTTAAAGTTAGAAATGCAGCCGTCCACGCAGCTCTCGCCGAGGTGTAAGTGCCATCCTATGTGATCTGCTAGACCATACGTGTTGCGTGATTTGAAAGAGGCACTCGATATGTGCAGCCTGTCATCTCTCAATGGATAACATTTTCCCATTGATTCCTTTTTTTCTCCTTACCCCGAGAGTTGACACGCACTGTGCTAACTGGGACACCTATTTATCCCCCCAACACAAAATTTGGAACAACTCACCATTCGGTTACCGATACCAAACGAATACGACAGTTCACCCGAGGAGAAGCACATTTATGTCGATGCGAACACTCGTATCCAAATTGTTGATACAATGGTCATGCTTTCGCATGCTGTCAAGGAGCAGTGCGCTGCATTTATCGTGAGCCTCCTTGTCCAGCAAATAATAATAATCGTTCTAATATCTCCAAAGCGGGATGAGAGAGTGCTTGTCGTTTGGTCGGAATCGATAGACCACATAGTCCCGTCCTGTCACGAAATTGAGGAAAAGCTGATCAAGTTACTCTGGCGTTCCCGGCCTACGCGACCTGCGAGTGCTAATACAAGCTATGCACATCATGGACAGGGGAATAGCGCACCTCCGTCTATCATCGATGGCAGTACAGAAGGCCTCGCTCCAGGCGGGGGTAGTATAAAGGGCGCTAGCCGCGTAGGCTCCACTGTGGGGCTTAATAGGAAAGTATCAGGCTTCAATTTCTTCGGGGACCTGCCGGATGAGGACACCAAGGAGAAGACTGGCCAGAAATCTGAGCAGACACAGCCAGCTCGCAGGAACACTGTATGGAACAAATGGTTTGGTGAGAATAAATCCAAGGGTAGTGATCTTGAAGCGCGCAATCCGGAACACAGACCCGTTATGTTGTACACCCCACTATATAATGGATTAGCAGCTGGACTATCATTCGGTTAGTGTCAATGTTGTCATTGGGAGCGAGCGAGTTTCTGAGGTCCTTTCCATGACCCAGTTTTTATCGGTTCTGGTATCAGTAAGCATCTCTATTTCACCTTGAAGTTTAATTGACGAGGGATCAGAGATATTGCTCCAAGAATGGTCCCTTGATGGGGAGTTTACCCGTTTTGCGCTGGTCGTTCTAGTTCCTTTTCTCTATTGTGTTTCTCTGGTAAGCCGGAATCTCTGACATCACGAACTAAATTTGATGGGACATGCCCTTAGTTTTTCACGTCGCAGATAATGCAGAATGTCTCCATGGCGTACGACGTTTATGATTCCCCTTTTAATGTGCTAAAGTGCTGGTGCAGGATTGGACCAATTGCGCATTATCACAGAAATTCCAAGTACTATTCCGCCATAAAACCACGACCAAACAAAGTGGTCGACACGGCGTTACCGCATATTACTATACAGATGCCTGTATATAAGGAGAGCTTAGAGACGGTGCTGTAAGTGTTGTACTCTCTCTCTAGTGCAGGTCTGTGATGTTCGCAGGGCTCCGTCTATTGAATCCCTGAAGAGAGCGATGCAGACATATGCAAGACAAGGTGGAACATCGACAATATTTATCAACGACGATGGATTACGAGTTAGTCTATAATGTTGAAGAACGACCCTTTAGTTAAGTTTTCTTCAGGTCATCAATGCTGCAGAGAGAGACAAGCGCATAGCATACTACGCAAACCATAATATAGGCTGGGTAGCTCGCCCAACGCATGACAGTGCGGCTGATGGATTCAAACGTGCCGGTAGATTCAAGAAGGCGTCTAATTTAAATTATGGTTTGAGTTCCGACGACCTGGACGATATAGCAATCTTACGGTTTACAGGTCTTGCACTTTCATTGAAGGCGGAAAAGTGTCTGGAGGTTCTTCTAGCAGCACGTTGCGAGAAACCCGACGGTGTAAACAATACCCGACCGTCCACTTCCGATGGTCATGACCGTCAACAAATGCAATATGGGATGCAATACCAGCATCGAGAAGGAGATGACCAAGGAGCACCTGGTGCAGTACCCATCGCCGTTTTGAATGGACATGGAGAAGAGGAACTAGAAGAGGGAGCGTTAGGAATGGCAATAGAGGAGATGTGGGCGGAAAGTGGAAAACGATGGCGACCTTGGGCAGCAAATGGAAAGGCAACGCGAATCGGCGAAATAATATTACTGGTCGATTCGGATACGGTTGTTCCTGAAGATTGTTTGAGAGATGCTGCAAGGGAAATGTACGAATGTCCTGAGGTCGCAATCATCCAACATGAAAGCGGTCAGTGTAATTTCTCTCCTGTGAAGCACCCGCTAACCCTCCGCTTACAAAGATGTAATGCAAGTCGCACATCACTACTTTGAAAATGGCTTGGCGTATTTCACGAGAAGGATCAATAGGTCTATTTCAATGAGTAAGTCATTTAGTTCTTCGCGACGACGGTGCACTTTACACAGTCAATGTAGTATGTGCCAATGGAGAGGTAGCTCCGTTTGTGGGCCATAATGCGTGAGTACAGTACGTTGTAGTATTACTGTGGTACTGATGCACTTTAGCTTCTTACGCTGGAAAGCCATTCAGGATTCTGTGTTCGTAGACCCATCCGATGGAAAGCAGAAGATTTGGTCCGAATCCAACGTATCGGAAGACTTTGACATGGCATTGAGACTCCAGCTCAAAGGCTATATCATCCGGTGTGTTCATTCCCTCCCTTGGGGTCCAGCTATAACTTAATTAATAGGTGGGTCACTTACTCCAATGGAGGTTTCAAAGAAGGTGTTTCTCTAAGCGTGGATGATGAATTGAACAGATGGCAGAAGTATGCCTACGGTTAGTGCGGTGCCACTCCTGACAGTAGATTGCTGACGGTGAGCTGAAATCCCTCCGACAGGGTGCAACGAGTGAGTGAAAAGAGTGTACTCCCATCGCTATACCGTGTAGGTTAATTCGGAACCAGGCTTCTTTTTAATCCATTTGTCCAGTGGTTGCGCAAAGGGCCTATCAACCACCAGATCCATCATTTTCTCTGGTCTAAAGCGCCTATACATTACAAAATATCCATGCTTGCTTGTGAGTTTAATTCATACATTTACAACTGCCAAACTGAAGACGATTTGCTAGATATGTTTTCATACTGTGCGTGTGGTGTAGTAAAAATGTTAGTCGTACCTCTAATCGTGTTTAAATAATAGACGGTATAGCAGCAGCAGCAATAATTGCTATTGTCAATTATGTGCTGCTGGGATTTCAGTTTCCCGTTGATGGATTTTATCTCCATTCATTTGAAATCTGGCTGGCGACCACGGTAGTATTTTGGGGATCAGGAAATGTGAGTTATACTCTTCTAGAGTACCGATTAGGACATAAAGAGTTGGTGAGTGAAACTCCGAATGTCTAACAGCCACGTGTTTGACGTTTTGTATACAGATTTCCGGTTTCTTGGAAAATGTGATGTGGATACCGTTTTTGTGAGTAATTTTATGTTGTATTCTCCACATGTGTTCAGTGTTTATAGTTTTTTCTTTTTCGGTGGCCTGTCTATCCCCTTGAGCCAAGCAATTTTGGCTCACCTTTTTTCCTACAACATAACTTGGTCGGCTACGGTGAAGGAAGTCGAGAGGTCTAATTTTTTCAAAGAGATCCCAAAGATTTTGAAGAGGTCAGAGTGTTAGAGCTCGCTCGCTATGGTTCCTCCTCGCATTAATTCGATATTGCAGGTTTTGGTTTTCTCTTCTGATTTCAGTTGTGCTCATCGCTGGCACGATCATATGTGGCACATCTCTTGTGCCTCTCCCGTGGCGAATAGGGCTGTCAGGATGGGCTGTCATATTTCCGGTTATGTGCGTTGCGGATATCCACCGCTGGATAGTTCCGACTAACTCTGGATGTAGCGTTATTGCGGCGTGTCATATCCTCTTTCCTGTGAGTAATTACAGATATACGTTCCCTGATGTTCGTTCATAAGCCCCATTATAGATTGTTCTGAATCCATGGCTAATGGTATTTTCGTACTAAGCCTGGATGTTGTAATGGCTGATTGATATCATGACGTGTATGTATCCATGGACATTCGGAAATGGCATTTCGGTTGAAAGATACTACAACACACGACAACCTTCTCTGAACAGTTTATTCTCACAGCCTTTCAGATAAACTACTCATCAACAGACTATAAATAATGTGATAAAGATGCTTTAGTACTAAGTACCTGAATTAGAAACTGGTGTTCGGGGGAATTACGATATATTCGTGGGAAATTTATGAAGACGTCGTCTTTCCGTCGGCAAATTCCGACGCATTTTTAATCTTCAACTCCCGCCGTAATGGCTCAAAATCGCATGGCGCTATGGACCGCTGAGGACATGGAAGAGGATGTCGATCTTTCGCTTGCCCTAGGGAATTATGGTCAGAATGGTCATTACGACGATGGTTAGCTGTTTGCCGATTTGTTCCTGCTACTAGTTCAGCTGTCGATGTGTTCTACCAGCCCACCTTCCCCACCCCCAGATTGATGAATCCACTTTTCTTGCTATGCAACAACACATGGCGCAACAGGCCGCTTTTGCACAGATTCCGGATGTTGTGAAAGGCGTGAGTGATCGATGATAGTTTCCGAGGGGTTGGATCCAACATAGGAAACAACGTAGTTTATCGTTCATTTTCACCAAGCCGTGCTAGAAAATAATCTAGCAGAAATAACGATCGCCTACGAGAGTGGGTGGAATAAATATACGGAAAAGTTTTACTCAAGAACGGAGTGGCCAGAGGCAGAGGTCATTGCTCCTCTTGTGAATGACGGTAAGATGCACTTGTGAATATCTTGCGTCTCATTGAACCCTTGGGGCATAAGATCCTATATTTCTCATTTTATACCGCGAACTCTACTATCGCCATGTTTACTCACGATTGCAACCAAACATCGATGATCGATTTCACTCCTACGAGAACAGTTGCGAGCTATTCAATTACTTGCTGAGTTCGCCTGTCTATCAAGTAGCGTGCGCATGGTTTCACACTTTTCACAGATTCGGACGGACCTGTACCGCTCGAGCTTCCAGAACAATGGCTTTGGGATATTATCGATGAATTTATTTACCAATTCCAAGTCTTCTGCACCTGGCGTTCAAAAGCAAAGTCAAAATCGGGTGACGAACTTATGGTACTTGCTGAAGGTGGCCCTGTGAGTAATAATTTTAACTTTTGTTCTTGTAAACACTCACTGGTTAAGGTTTGGAGTTCATACAGCGTACTCAACGTGCTGTATTCCCTCATTCAAAAGTCTCGGATAAATGAGTATATCGCTGCTCAACAGCAGGGCAAGTCGCCTGAAGAATTAGTGTAAGCTGCGGGAGTTTTCCATGGGTATTAATAAATACTGATCGGTGTCTAGGGAGGTCGTTGGAGAATATGGCCAGCGTCCGTTATATCGAATGTTAGGATACTTCAGTATCATCGGGCTACTCAGAGTGCACGTTCTCCTTGGAGACTTCACATTGGCGCTTAAAGTTATGGACAACGTGGAGCTGAACCAGAAAGTAAATATGTTCTTTAAATATTCGTTGATTTTATCTTACCTTTCACTAGTCGCCATTCACGCGAGTAACGGCATGCCATGTCACAATGTACTACTACGTCGGCTTTTGCTATACGATGCTTCGGCGTTATTCGGATGCCATTCGCACCTTTATCACTATCCTTAACTTCATCATGAGGATGCGGCAGTATCATACTCGCAGTTACCAGTATGATCAAGTAAGGTCATACGCTAAATCTACGGTTGCTGGGATTGATGTTTGATTCAGATTAGCAAGACTGCAGACAGAATGTATGCATTGTTTGCTATGTGCAATGCTATCTCGCCGAGCCGATTGGATGACAATATTGCTAATATTGCGAAGGAGAGGTACGGAGAACAAATTTCTAAAATGTCGCGCGGAGGGTACGTGTTTGGTAATTTGCTTGAACAAATACCAATTAGATACAGACCAGAGGCACTGGCCGCGTTTGAAGAACTCTTCCTGTATGCCTGCCCCAAGTTTATTACTGCCAACCCTCCACCTTATGAAGACCCTGCTGCAATTTCTACGATTCTTTCACCGACATCGCCAATGGAGATACCGTCGCAAACGTCGGCTCCGCAACTTGATCCCACACACAGGCACCTAAATCAATTCTTGGCGGACGTTAGCTCCCATGCTCCGATCCCGACGCTTCGAAGCTTCTTGAAGCTTTATACCAGCCTTGGAGCCAAAAAATTAGCTAACTTCCTAGATGCCGATGAGGAAGAGATGGTGCAAGAACTGATGATGATGAAGCAGTCGAGCCGCCAGCTGAGCCGTCTATCGGGGAATGAAAAAGGGCTCCTTGATGGCCAAGTTGTCCCAACCAGCGATTTAGACTTTGTAATTGACGAGGTGTGTGATCTGTTTACACGATGTGGATTATGAGGTTCAGTATGCATAGAACATGGTCCATATTGTGGAGTCGACGATTGGTAGACGCTATGCTTGGTGGTTCATCAAAAACACTGAGAGAGCGCAGCGGATACATGACGAGCTGAAGAACATGCCGCTACCAGCACCTCCGAAACAGGTTGGACCTGCGGCCCCTTCTGGGCCAGCGCAGGATGTCGCGGAAACGGCGAAAAGATCAGGAGGTCTGAAAGTGGCGTGGGGAGGTGTAAAGGCGACGTGAGAGCTATGCCTGTACGCCTGACAGGTTGGCTGGGCAGGTTGCACTGAACTTTGATACATTACCAATATAATATTTAGCTTCAGCAGGGATTTATAGCTGAAGTCACATACGCTGGTTATTGCAGTAACTGCTGTAGTGACTGGCTTACCAGACTTGGAAGGTCCCCTCTTGTCATGGACACCAGCAGCCAGTCAACCTCCGTACTCAATGAGCATCTCACGTTCCCTTCTACTTCCGACTCTGCTGAAACACCCGTTCCCGTCCCTCCCCAACCACGTCCAGTGCTGAAGGACAGACTGTATGTCGGAAATTTACATCAAACCGTAGATGAGTGAGCCCGCCAGCCATCGCCTGTCGATGGCATAAATTCATGATATTGCAGATACACTCTGCTGCAGGTGTTTTCGAAATTTGGAAAGGTGTCCAAACTCGATTTTTTGTTCCACAAGACAGGCGCTCTGAGAGGGAAGCCAAGGGGTTATGCTTTTATTGAATACAGTGAAGAAACTGTGAGTGATGCTTCCCTTCTTTTTTGGTTAGACATTGTCGCTCACCCGATGTCGTTGACTGGAACGAACCTACGATTCTGCACCAATCCCAAATCAGAGGTCGCCCGGGGAGCGATGGTTCTTTTTGCGCTGCGCCAGCTGCCATTATTAACCAGTCGCTAATAACCACTACCTATTGACATAGGACGCACTCAAAGCATTGAGTAAGGCTCATGGAAAGCTTCTACGTGGGCGAAAACTCGTCGTCACTTTTGCACACCAGGCGCCGTTGGATCTGGATTTATCTGGATCTTCGACTAGTCTGCGGCACAGGAGGACGGCTACGGAGGCTGCGAAGCCAACAACGTTGAGCTTGATCAAGTCGGGGATGAATGATAGGCGTCATACGTGCGTGTTTTTCTTCATTGATACTACAACTGTTCTGACGTACAATAGTCGTACTGAAGACAAAATAGCTATGATGGAAGCGAAACTTAGACAGCTGGAAAGCAGTAAGCAATCGTCCGAGGCGTCAACATCAACAGCGGTGCCCGTGTCCCTACATCCTTCCTTGCCAACCAAACCACCACCATTAGTATGCGAGGTGCAAGGCAGCCCATCGGGTGTCATGTCACTGGCTGGCCAGGAAAGGCAGAGAACTCACTCATTAAGGCCTCCAACGTCACTACCTTCGTTGCCCATCAAACCCCCGTCTCAAAAGCCTGCGCAAGGACAGTCCGGCTCTTCATCATCATTACAACCTCGACCAAGATCAAAGCTAGCTGGTGTCAAAATCTTGAAACCAAGGGAGAAATAGTCATAGTAGGATACCATGTGCACAGGTCACTTATGGTGGTTGACAGACATTGATTTTATCGTAATGTAATTGAACATGATATGAGAGGGGAAAGATGAATACAAAACTAAACCACTGTTCCTGCATTGGACGCAATGCGCGGCCATAGATCCGCCTAAAACAAGTTGAATCAATGATTAACCTACACTGGAGAATACTTACACATTCTTTTGCGACAGGCCCTGTGATAGCAGACCCCTTCATTTCACCCTTCGGATTCACTATGACACCAGCATTGTCCTGACAAACTGAGGTAAGAAGCCAATAAACGACAAAGAATAATACACGCACTTCGAAATACAAGAAAACACCATCTTTCCGTCTCCATGCTTTACGCTGCCGAATGACGACAGCAGGCATTGCTGTAAGAAGTTAAGACGCTACCAACAGGGTGAAATATCCAAGGTCACTTACTCTTCTTCCGTAGTTCTGGTTTGCCCTTCTTCACAGAGGCGACGACCATGTCACCGACACCAGCATCTGGGAGTCTGTTGAGGTGTGCACCGAAGCCGTAGGGTTCAATCAAGAACAAGCTCTTAGCGCCGCTATTGTCGGCGCAGTTAATGACTGCACCCACGGGCAAACCGAGGGTCAAGCGGAACTTGGAGCCTGCTGAACCACCAGCTGCATACCACGTTAGCAATGGCTACAGAAGAGGGCACGGAGGGGGCTGCTCACCTTTTTGGGCCATTTTTGTCGGTCAGTCTTGAGATAGCGATGCCTACGATAGACCAACTCCAGCCACTCAACGTGCCGAGGTCGGCAGACTGTATAGTTTTGCGGCATCTGCCGATAAGACTAGCATTGTGTGGTCTTTACAAATACTTGATCCCTGCGTACTTTTTTCTAGAAATACTCGTGCCTGGCTTCCCCTCTTCGTAAACTGCTTCATTCTCCTGAGCTCTGTCGCGTCCCGAGCTTCCATGATGCTTGACTATTGTATGTTATGGATTTTTAATATCGAAGTTGCTGCTTGATTACGCCCCTATGATTGTATTTCTGAGAATGCATGATTACGTTTACTGTCTGGCACAACTACAATACATATTTCATGTGTGACATACGTGACCACGCCCCTTGTTCTCATACCACCACCATCCCCCTGCCGCAAGCACT
>JNHY02000193.1:0-25355 GCA_001691755.2 Amanita polypyramis BW_CC | reverse complement strand
TAACATGTCTTGTGCTTAGACAGGTTAATAGCTTGGTAGTAAGCCTTTCTGGGCTCCATTCAGAGAACAGTGTAGGTGGTTTGTCAGGCATCTCTTTATCCCTGGGGGACATCAATGCAGATCTAGCTGGTGAGGCTGGTGCAGTGCAAGGGCTCATTGCTGATTCAGAGGCTGCCCTACTAGGGGGTCTAGAGAGTGGGTTAAAGTGGGGAGAGTTCATGCCTCCCTCCCCTTGATGGAGGGACAATGTTGCACCTTTAATGGCAGGCATGCCTTAGGTTGAGTGATTGTGGGGTTCTCTCAGGGGTGACACACAGTGATTGTGGCAAGGGGTGTGATGGTGGTAAGAGAACAAGAAGCGGTGGTGGTGACGTCTGTCACACCCTACACAAAGGCGTTTCTAGCTGCGAAGGATCATAGCTATGAGTTTAAGGGATACGGGTCAGGGTACCGTGAAGCCGTGAATCTATGCCATGTCGCGACTGCGCAGATTTCCACACAGGACTTCGAATGGGCGCAATACGTGGTTAAAGTGGTGCGTGCTTTCTTTAACTTGTTACTGTGGCTTGTTTGAATCAGTTAGTGGCTCCAACGTTTATGGGAACAAGAAAAAGAAACCGTGATTAACACGACGCAAAAAACATGTGGTCACATGGCGTCGGAAAGAGATTACCCCAATTAGCATTTTCAAATTCTAAATCAAACACCTTGCACAATGACTTCTAATAAGGACCTTGCGCAAGTCTCAACATGTAAGTGATCGTTCCTACGTTCAAAGTAACTGACGGGTGAGATTGTTGTTTACAGCCCTTGAATACACGAAAGATCAACTGGCAACTCTCCCAGAGGGTGCGAGCCCCGACCTCAGTTACGGAAACTCCGTAGAAATAACTTCTTTGAAGGAGGTATGATACCCATCGGGCTTCCCAGGACGGTTGTTCACGATATATCCAGGGAGAGCACGTCATCGATCTTGGATCTGGGGCCGGGGTATACGTGTTCTTGGCTGCGTCAAAGGTTGGGTCGACAGGACAAGTAGTTGGCTTAGATGATTCTCAGGTACGAACTTATTTCGAACCGGTTTTTTTGGTTTATAGAGCCCGCAAAGGATATGATTTCGTTAGCTCGTCGGAATGCTGCATCCCGCGACCTCAAACCGCCTCATGTTTCGTTCGTGAAGGCGTCCCTTTTTGAAGGCCTTCCCGTCGTTTCTGATTCTGTGGATTACATCCTGTCTAATTGTGCTTTAAATCACTTGTCCCCTACTGAGAAAGTCAATCTCCTGAGAGAAGCGTATCGCACACTGAGGCCGGGAGGCAGGCTAAATGTGAACGACGTGGGTACAATTAACTTTTCACACACCAGTCCGTGATAAACTCCACCAGGTAATTGCCAAAGCTCCCTTTTCTGACAATATCAGGAAGGATCTCATTGCATATGTCAATCACATCTCTTGTACGATCACGATTCAGGAGTACAGCCAGTTTCTCTCGGAAGCAGGTTTCCAAGGTCTGGAACAACGAAGTGCAAGAATTATGCTTTCCTCTCACACATAATTTAGAGATCTCTCTTACCGCTACCGGGTCGGACCTCAACATCTATAATCAAGGCAATTCTCGAGGGTATTACAGCGAAGGTGATTCTACAACCCAGTCAAGCAATGCACCAACGAAACCTCCTTATAACATAAACGACTACGTTGGTCAGTTCCTATCGTTAGGTTAGGAGATCGGTATTAACGTTTATGAAAAGCCTCTTACCAGATTTATGGTGTGAAACCAGGAATACCATCCAGTAGCACACTGGATATACTACAGCAATGGTGGGATGCTTACCCAATGGTTAAAGCCTCGCCCCCTCGTCTAACGACAGAAGAAGTGGCAAATCTGGTTAGAGGCCCCGGAGGCGAAGAGAAGATGGAGTACGCCGTAATCGACGTGCGAAGGAACGATCACGCAGTTCGTCCCCCGACACGATTCCTTAATTAACGTTTACGTCTTCTCGGCAGGGAGGCCATGTCCGCGGAAGCCACCAGTGGCCAGCACAGACGTTCTATGACGACCTACCACGGTTCTTCGAAAAGTTCAAAGACACGAAGAAAGTCGTCTTTTACTGTGGTAGCTCACAAGGCCGGGGGCCCCGATGTGCCGGCTGGTGAGCTTACTAGGTAGCGTCAAACTCCGCTTTACTTACAGATCCTGCAGGTATCAAGACTATTTGGACGGCGTCAGCGTGGACCACACGTCAAACTCGTACGTCATGCAAGGGGGCATCAAGGAATGGTTGGTAAAATTCAAAGGCCAAGATGATCTTGTGGACTACGATTGAGATAAGCACATGTCACTTACGCTCTGTAAGAGTGACGAAATTAGTGATAAATAATAACAAAGCATGCCTTGCTATGTTCAACAAGCAAGTTTGTCTCACAACCCATGGCATTCCGAAAGTTCAAAGGAAAGCTAGAACCTTTTTTTGGCTCTCACCTTGGCTTTAATGAGCTCGAGGTCTCGGACTATGCCCCGACCCAGACTTCGTTGGAACAGGATGTATACAGGTACCGGAAGCAGCGAGGGGTGAACCTCGGTACGCCAGCGATGGCGGTTTCAGATCCGTTAGCACCATTCAGCGAAGCCAACAGGTTCATGGTTTGTGCAGGAGGAGTGGATCTGTGGTGACACGTTCCGTTATGCCGAGTCGCCAAGGCAGAGCGACCTAGATATCGCCCGTGGGCGGAATGCAAAGGAAGTCATGGAAGCACATTGGGATCAGTGGATCCAGGACGAAGATTGGCGATGGCTGCGTGAACATGGTTTTAACTCTGTCCGAATTCCGGTAGGTAGCCGGGCTATCGCATTCTTGATGGCAGTAACCTTGGGATAGATTGGATATTACCATATATGCGGTGTAGACCCTTCTGTTCTTGAACATACAGATTTCCAATCGTATGCACACGTATATGCGGGTGCATGGTCTAGATTAACTCGGGCCATTGAGAACGCTCATCACCATGGGATTGGTGTCTTAATCGGTATGTTCCAATATCTACTACAGTCATGTTACATTCTCATATCGTAGACCTCCACGCTGCTCCTGGAAAACAGAATCCTGACTCTCATGCTGGGACATCAAACCCGTCAAAGTTCTTTGCCGACCGTCATTACAGAACTCATACGACGCGAATTCTTTGCACCCTGGTCGCCAACCTGGAAAAGTTTGCAAATTCACACAGCCCACCCTTGCCCAATATTATTGGGGTTGAGCTTTTAAATGAGCCTAAACCATCTACCAATGATGAGCTTACGAAATGGTATACAGCAACTATTAAAGAGTTACGCCATATCGATGCAACCATTCCCGTTTACATCGGGGATTGTTGGCAACCTGAACATTATGCGAATTACATCCACTCGTTATTCACTTCACGGCGGATTCCGGGTCTTGTTGCACTAGATCACCATCTTTATCGATGTTTCACGGAGTCTGATATTCGCACAAGCGCGAATGAACATGCAAAGGCTTTGAGAGAACACATGCCAGATTTATTTGCTCGTGTAGCAGAGAAACTTGGTCGAGTGCACGGTGGTTTAATTATTGGGGAATGGTCCGCGGCTCTGAACCCTGGCTCGCTGAGAGGCGAGGAAGATGAGGTGAAGAATTACGTTTTGGCGCAGCTAGAGCTGTATGAAAAAGCATGCGCCGGGTGGTGGTTTTGGACGTACAAGAAGGAACATCGGCCCGATGTGGGATGGTGTCTAATCGACGCCATAGATGCGGAAGTTTTCCCCTCAAAGGTAGGGATGACGGCAACGAGATGGTCCAGCGGAGATGAGGAACGACGAGAACACGTAAAAGACTCGGTGCTCAAACAGGCGGTTGGTACGTATGATTAATTTTCTAATCGATTAAATTCATATCGATTTGTAATCAGATAGCCATGCTGCGTATTGGTCACAATATCCAGGACAATATGAGCATGACCGATTTGCAGCGGGATTTTCGGATGGATGGAATGATGCCTACCAGTTCTTCGAGTCAGGTGTCCATTCTGGGAGTGTTTCTGAGCCCGGTTTCGTCGCAGCTAGGGCATATCACAAAGCTTCGGACCATTCGGGGAACTATTGGGAATATGAACATGGGTTTGTTCAAGGGGTCGCAACTGCCAGAAAAGATTTTGAACAAGCATACTGTTAAAATTTCGGGTTGCATAAATCGCCATTTGGCAAGTCAATGTTATTGCTTTCTATTCCGTAAACATTTGAACATTTAATCCGCGGGGATAGCCGTTAGTAATGAAAGAACGTATCCTTCCATAAGTTCATGTTAGCGTACTATCCAAACTCAATAGACAATTCAGTAATGAAAGATACCTGACATTAACCTCATTCATCATTTGTTATGTATCCAAATCAGGGTGGGGGACCTTATTTCCACCCCGAATAACCCGGTAGATATGACGGCAATTTGTGTTCTCCGGACAGAATGTCAAGCTGGAGATTAAGCGGATGAGTTTTTGACATGATTTAACCTGGCGTAGCTCAAGCAGCTCAGCGCTCAGCACGCTTCAGACTGTCGGATCGGATGGAGTTAGAGAGTGTGTGTGGGATCTCGAGATCACGATGTTAACGTATCCCTATATTATTACGGCGCGAGGTGGGACTAGGCCCAGACCAGGGGAAGAGAAGCGGTGCAGAAGTGCAGCGGACGGAACAAGGTCACAGAGTATACGTCACAGGAGAGCGAAACGCGTTGGACACGTGTCAGGAGAAGAGCTGGGCGCGTTGTTCCAAATGGAGAAGGAGGGCCGAGAGAGCGAGAGAGAGGCAGGGATCGGCGAAGCGGGGCAAGGCTAATAATCGTCGAGCAGAGCAGCGGTGGGCGGTGGATGACATCATTGCCGTCCAGAGGAGAATAAGGGAACTCCCCGATATGGAACAGCTACCGTTACCGTGGAACCATATTACCTATCTTGGCTAGCTTCACCTGACGTGGGCTCACGAAATCCGGGCAAGAGCGACATATCGTCAACGTACTTACCCACCATCTGATTCGGTCCTTATTGTCTTAGTGGCCTCGTCATGGCCAGACAGTCCCGGAAATAAGACGCCATCGAACCCTGTGGGAATTTGCCATTACCTACTCGAAGCAAAACGAACACGGTTGCATCAGTACATAGATAGGGTGGCCCAATTACGCGGGTCGCACGAGGCCTGTCAATTTCCTCCTTGCATCAGCGAGTTTGCCTTAACATCGTGTCCTCCGCTTAGCTAACCTTGCCCTTCCCGCACTACCATGCCTCCCCTCCGGGGACGTGACGCTGTGTTTGAGGCTGACGATAACGGTGAGTCCCACCAACAACGTGGTTGATCATGTTCGATCACCGGACAGCCTCCTTATTAACGCGTAGCGCTTTTGCCATATAGACGTTAGTCATGTCCTGCCTTCACTTGTTGACACTCGGAACCCTGCTGCCGCTTATACCTTCTCGACAGAAATGACTCCGGCTTCTTTTAATCCGCAGTCTACGCTTTCTGTTTCACCTGTCTCTCCTACTACCACAGACACGTCGAGCTATTCTACATCTACCCTACCCAGCTACATGACCGAGGATCCCAGCTCGTCGCCATCCATCCCAGCCACCACCACCACCACCACCACCACCACCACATACACACGTACTTCTCACGGCAAGAAGCGCGACGCGTCATATATACCTCGACCACCCAATGCATTTATTCTTTTCCGTTCTTCATTTATCCGAAGTCAACGTGTTCCTGGCAATGTAGAAGGGAATCATAGTACGTTGTCTAAAATTATTGGTGAGTTTGTCCTCTGCCGTATGGTTGAAGGCTGATGACTTTCACAGGCAAGTATTGGAAGGCACTCCCGCGAGAGGAGAGGGAAAAGTGGGAGAAGGAGGCCCTTGCTGCTCAGGCTGAGCATCGCAGGAAATATCCGGATTGGCGATTTCGACCTGGGGCCAACACCGTTGCTACCAAGTTCAAAACGAAAGATAGTCCAGCTTTGACTACTACTCGTAGACGATTAGTACATAAGAGGTCCAAGGACTCGGAAGGTGTCGGTGTTGACAGGGAACACCATAGTAGAACGAGAGAAAAGGGAAAGGGAAAAGCTAAGGAGAAGGAGACACCGACAGTAGAAGAAGAAGAAGAGAGGCTGACGAAGATTGTACAACTGTTGGTCGATAGGAAGGAAGGGAAGGACTTGGAGATTGCTGTTGAAAAGTGGGAGGATGGAAGGAGGCGTATCAGTGCTCAGGCTTATTCAGAGAAGAACAATCCCCTAGGTTCAAAATCAAAGGGACCACGATGCGGCAAGACACAAAGTGAAGATACAATAGACGGTCGGCCAGACGATATACTAGTAGAAGGAAGTTCTAGGGGGTCTAACAGTCCTCCCCTACCCGACTCGAGCGACTTTGCCAAGATACCGCTTACTCATTGGTTCAAACGATCTCAATCGGAACCCGTCGCCCCGTGCTTACCACCCGTAGAATCAGCAAATCCCCTCACTGCAGATGCTCCCGCGTTGTCAAACACAAGAACGACGGTACCCGTTGTGGTGCTTTCAGCGGGCGCAGACGCTCGTTCAAGCCCCAGGGATCTGGACGATCACGATAGAGGCGTACCAAGTCCGGATTCATGGTGGACTCCGCATATTTCTGGTGGTTTTAATCCCGACACGACCGGCTTGGGATATGAAAACATCCATATCGGATCATTCAATCCAGACCACATTTCAGTACGTTGTTCTATTTCCCTCAGTGTTTTCCGATGATACTGACGATACTACAGCAGTTCGAGACTTCCCTAGATTCTCAGAGTGATGGAGGCGCGGCCATCAACTGGACCAAGACTTCCGGCGGCTACGTCGCAGCTGTTGAGGATCCCTTCATTAACGACAAGCGAGGAGCCGAGGTTGAACCGGCGCCATCAGTTTCTGATGCTCTAAGCTCGCTCTCGAGAAATACGTTACAATCAGCGCCCATGATAGTCTACCCACGGGAACCCCCCTCATCTTTTTCGAGTCTCGCAGGTTGGGCAGGCGGGGCTTCGGCCACCAGTATGCCAAACGAAACTAAAGCCATCGTATATGGACTGTCGGACTCCCCGTACGATTTGTATTATGGCGATTGGAATAACTCGCATAGCTGAAAAAAAAAAAAAAAAAAACATACGGACGCAATTTTGGCGCTGGCGTAACCTGCTACTTTTTCAGATGTGCTTTCTTTTGCGTTCTTCCTAAAATGCTTTCCCGCCTATTCGTGGCACGCTTCTATCACCCTAGATTATTTCAGGATTACAAACTAATATTGTCATCGTGTTACAGTTCATTCCTTTTCTGTTGACTACTGACCTTATCCTGGCATTTTTCGTTCTCACAGCAGCCGAAGGGTATCACATCACAAGCGGCACATTTCTGACATACCTTTTGTAGCACTACGTTAATCACATGTGTATACTACAGTGTTTTCCTTGCACAGTTCTCAAACCCGTTCCAACTTGCTTACTAGTTGTGTTTTCGGTACGTCTCACACGATACAACTAATTTGGTTGCTCGTGTGTGGGTGTGTGTGTGTACCTATTCTCACGGTTGATTCTTAGGCTTAGGGCTAAGTCTCATTTGTTAGTGGTTCATGCGTGTCTGCCGGCGACGCTGTACCTTAAAGGCGCGGGCCGATTACTTGCAGTTGATGATGCTAATGTCCCGCTCACGTGCCAAAACTGCTTTATGGACTCCCCTGTACTATTTGACAGGAAAGGGCCTCAATGACGGTGCTAAATTGTGGTTACGAACCACGCTCCCTAAGTACGATTGTCACTAAACTCGCTCGGAGTACCCGAACCTGAAGATCCGCTGCCGATCCCCACATAATTTTTTGGGTTCGTTGCTTGTGAAGTCGGACTCGGCAATTTGCATATGCACCGGTTTAGTGGTGAGCGCACTACAGCCGTAGTAGTATGGGTGATTGTGTACTCATACGGCAACACCTAGTGGTTATTGCCGGAGCTTAGACAACGATGGCTGGCAACGGGCAAAACCCCTCACTAGTTGTACTCGCCCTTCTAACCAACCCTAGTGCCGCGAGGTCTTGTGCCTCCCCCTCCTATCCGTCTGTCGGCATTAGCAGACTGAACTGTGGCATCCCTGATCTGGCCTTGCCCGTTCTTGAGGCACTTCGGATGTTCCCTTTAACGATGAAGTGGTCCATTCTTGATGTCCTCGATAAACGTAAAGACATACCATTTTATGCGGAAATCGATTATAATTGACTCGAGACGTAACTTGGTAAGGGTACATCTCAAGTGATCAAACAAGGATAGTCCGATGACAGTGCCAGTCGCTAACGCTTGAAGGGGGGGGGGGAGACTACTGAGTTGTGTTGCTCAGCAATCGATAGGGTTGGATGGCGTGGACGCACTCAAATGTGAATGTCTGTGTCGAAGGCTATTGTCGAATTTGGCTGGTCCGCTGGTGGACTCTTCGTGTGGTGATCTGGGGCGATAGTAGTATGGGCAAGTACCTTTCCTCGCTCAGGAAATATGCATGACGGCCCGCGTTCTCCCGTCAGAACCAGTCAAAAAGGCTGCATTGAACTGAGTACATGGTAAGAGCTGCAATGCGACCCGTTCTCCTGTGTTTGACTTTCGTTCAGATAGCGGTGTCCCAGCAAATTTTCGATATCGTGAGCATCTCTTCCGCTAGCCGAACGCTAGGTTAATGTGAATTACTCGACAGTGGCAAACAACATGGGACCGTTCTATGCAATTCACTCCGGTGCCTATTTCCTCGCCTATAAATTTCGGCGAGCCTGGTCCCCCAGCAAACGCTGATATTATCGTGGACGACACGACGTTGTACCAACAGATCGATGGTTTTGGAGCATCTCTGAGTAAGCGGTACCCCGATGTTACTGTACTATGTTCTCAAAACGTTTCTAGCTGACTCTTCTGCTTTCGTCCTGAATAATTTAAAGGCAAGAATTTAGGTGACCGTGGTCGCCTTCATGATCTTGACATCGTTTCAGACAACGAATCAGAACAATTATTGGGAACTGCTGAAGTACATGTTCGACCCCACCCATGCGGCCAATGCGGCTGGACTTAGCTACATCCGCGTCCCCATAGGAGCATCTGATTTCTCCGCAAATGGTTCGTACTCCTTATACTATTAGCTTCTCAGTTACTGAATGATGCAATAGTATATAGCTTGGACGACGTTAGCGGTGACACCTCGTTCAGCAAATTCGATATCAACATGGTACCCTCCTACCTTTTTAGCGTCCTTTCAGATATACTATCCGTTAATGGACGTGTAAAGGTTCACATCGTACCATGGTCCCCTGTAAATCAGCTTGTACTGTTAATTGTATTCGTTAGCTTACTTACTCCATTTCAGCCTGGCTGGATGAAAGATAGCGGAACTATGAACGGCGGGAATTTACTGTCACAGTACTACAGTGTCTGTAAGTCTCTCATCTCTGTCTGCAACTTTCTTTTAAATGGTTATGAAGATCCGACGTACCTCCTAAAGGCCGCACAGGGTTTCAAGAGCCAAAGCATCCCTGTTTATGCGATTAGCATTCAGGTGAGGCTCTTATACCATTCCTAGATCTGCAAGCAAGCTCAGATTTACGTATATAGAACGAGCCTCAAAACAGTAACCCGACCTATCCCACGTGCAAGATTACATCGTCCGTCGAGGCGCAGCTCGGAAAAACGTTAAGATCTCTTTTGGATAATAACGGATTAGGAAGCGTCAAGATAGTTGCCTATGACGTACGAGGCAAATGTAGTTCTGTCAACTGTTGCTGACATCTAATGTAAGCACAACTGGGACAATGCGGGAACCTATCCTGTACAAGTGGTAGGTGTTTACTGTTTGAGGGGTGTACATACTTCTGATAAGGCTTATCAGATACAAGCAGCACCCGATGCCTTTTCAGGTGCCGCATTCCATTGTTATGCTGGCTCTGTTTCCAATCAGCAAGCGTTCCACAACGCCTTTCCCAACAAAGTTGTAGTACCGTTTGAAAGTCTGGCTGCTACTGACTCTTACGTAGGAACTATATTTCACTGAATGTACCGGCATATTTGGATCAGACTGGTGGGGTGATATCAAAGTAAGTGTTTGTGGTTCATTTCTGGGACAGGGGAAATGACCTTATATAGTATTACATGAATAATATGTAAGGATGAGCGAACGCTCGAACGATTACTGTTGATGTTGGCTTCGCAGTTTCATTGGGAGCTTGCAGTACTGGGCGCGAGCGGTAAGTCCATTTCAGATCCTGCTTGTCGTTGGTTGACATGCTTGAAAGGCTCTTATGTGGAACATAGCACTAGATGGGTCTGGTCAACCATTACTCCCAGGAACAAACAGCTGTGGGACCCCATGCCGGCCAATCGTAACGGTGAATAGCGATGGGAATTATTTCCTCAATCAAGAGTGTATGTTACGAGTCCTCTTTGATGCTCAAATGCATAACGTTGTCATCGTAGTCTGGTCCATGGCTCAAGCTTCGAAGGCGATCATCCCTAAAGATGCGGGTGGCCCTTTCGGTCAGCGGATCGGCGTTAAAGTCAACGGTTCCTTGAACTGGGCTTTGCGGGTCGGGGCTTACGTCGTCAACAGAGCCAACCCCACTGACCAGAAACAATATTCCGTTGTCGTTTTGAACTGTAGGTAACCAGGTGGATAAGCGTTACGTATCACTGACCCCAAGCCTTAGGGCGTGACAACACCAACGGTGCATGGAACCCGCAGCCGGTAACTGCAACTATTGAATTCCGTGGTCAGCAAGCCACTTACACGTTTCCGGTTGGTGTGACTACCATTCGGTGGTTTGCGCCTTGAGGAAGAGATATCAAGGTTGTAAGCGTTCTCGAACATTCGTCCTGAACAGTGTTTGGAATAATGTAACGCAGGCGCAACAGACAGGCTGTGCTTGACGTGATACATATAAGTGTATTTATCTCTTTTAAATGTCATAAATTTTCGAGCTGAGTGCTTCAATGATCGAATTAATACCTCGACTTTGATAGCGAGTATTATTAACTCGATAGGGTTCCTGAGAATAATCATCAATTAATGGCCCTGAATGAAAAACGAAGAAAGAGTGTTTAGCAACTATTATCACTTCGTACCCAAAAAACCCGATTAGGAATGCTACGCCACATATCAGTTTCAGTTCCCTCAAGATGACCTAGTTCTGGGGGGAAACATATGGGCACAGCAGAATCGGTTACCTGGAAACTTGCGGAAGTTGCCTTGAGGACTTCGCTTAGAGACGCATGACCTAAGAGGATGTACGTATTTTGTTGGCTTGTTTATTGATGGCGGTCCAGGATTATGGGTACACTGCCGTCAACCAGTCAAAGACTGGCTCATGGTGCAGCTGAACAGAATGAATCAAGGAAAAAACAGGGTTAGTTCCCGCCACGCCCCACGTTGCAGTAACATATAAAGGTGCGTACTCCATCATTGTGTTTTTGTTATTCATGCCAGGCTGATACATAGTCCTGACATAGTTGACTTGCGAGCTCCACTCAGTACTAGGCAATCACCACGATGGCATCCTACTTTCGTAGTCTCTTTGGCTCCGCGGGTAACCGTAACAAGCCGCAGAGCAAGTCGCACAGCCGAGCAACGTCAGCTAGCGCTATCCCGGCTCCAACTTTGAACCATGTCTATGCGGAGCCGGGTACAGTGCCTTCCATTGCCATCCCCAGTGGCCGAGAGCGGACCAATAGCAATGTAGCGGCCCAGGCTATCACTCCCTCGCCGTTGCGTTATACGACACATAATCCCGACTCTCTGCGAGGGAAGAGTAGGCCTGGTTCAAGTCAGCAGCAGCAGCAGCAGCAACAACAACAGTCAAACTACGGGTCTTACCCCCGCCACCATCGTGGCTCGAGTGATCCACACGCTCATTACCCTCCACCTTCTCTAAATCAACAGTCCCCTACTCGACATAGGAGCAACAGCCACAGAGGCGCCGAACGCCGTGCGTTGTCAGAATTGATTGGCGATCGTTCGTTTCTAACCCTCTTCATTAGCTCCCCTGTATCCTCTATACACACCTTCCGGGTCATTCAGCAGCATTTATTCGACTAGCTCCTCTGCAAGCAGAGGACACTCGGCATCGAGTCAACGACCTGTCCTTCCTCCAAGATCTAACAGCGCGACAAGCGTTGCCGTCTCGGAAAACCGAGAACCAAAATCTGCTCTGAAACGAGAGTCTACCTGGAGTGGTAGTAAGAGCAATCCAAAAAGCAGCACTCATCGTACGTAAACCGGCCATCATAAGGTGCATTCCTATCTGACCTTTGGCAGGTGCACATGTATCATTCTTAAATCCGAACAAGCCGGCAACCCTGCATATGCATCCGTTGCTGGCATATAGCCGACTCCACCGTCCACCGATCTGTTTTGACATTACTTTCGGGCCTTCATCTCGTACTGTTCTTGACCGCAGCACGCTGAACCCCGTCCCTCCACATACGCTAACTCAGCCTGCAACTGAACCTCCAACTTACACCCGTCTTGTACTTCGCTGCGAGAAACTTCCCTGGCCCGTGGTAGTGACTTCGCCTTCTGAAAACGGATCAAACGGGAGCGGGAGCAAGTTTTACATCGGGAGTTCGTCTTCCGTAAATTCTCATTCGAGGATGAATTCAGCTGTCGCCATTACCAATCTGGATATTTTGTTTGCGGTGCACAATACGCTCTCACAACGTGTGACACCGACAGAATGGGAGGCATTGGGTCAAGGGAGCCGGGCGCAACGCAAGGGTACCCGTGCATATGAAAAGAGATGCCAGAAGATGGGGGGTGGATGGGAGAGCGGCGTGCGCCGCCTTGATTACCTTGGACGAAAAATGATCCTCTTCGGGATCGAACTTGACAAGACATCCAACGATCGTGGTGGAACCGGCAAGATCATCTTTGGAAAACTGTAATTCGACCAGGTTTGTTCGAGCAAAAAGGGATTTGCGTACACAATTACCATTGGGACTAATGTATACTAGTAATGGGATTTGACATCATTGTAGCATCGCTCGCACTGGGATAATATGGCTTTCATACGGACTCCGGAACACACAGGAAGTTTCGGTTTAGGATGAATTTAAGGATAAGATTAACTAGTTATGGGGAGCCAAATACATACATCATTTACCGATTGCGGCAGCGGCGATACAGAGTGGTGGCGAATGTTCGAGTCAAAGTACAACGGATAGTCCAATACAGCGAGGCAGAAAGCAATCCGAAAACAGGTGACAGCAGAGAGTAAGTCGGGGTGTCGATACAGAGAGAGAAGAGAGAAAAAGATGTCGATGCTGGGTTATACCAACAAGACCTCCCACACGCCTTCATGGGGCGCGTAAGACAGGGCATAAAAGTGTGATTTCTCACCCAGACAATCCACAAACGCTACTCGTTCGTTGATGCCATGGATATGCCGACTAGCAGCCTTCTGTAACCGTACTTGATAAGCTTTATCAGTAGCTTCGCGCACATGCACCGGAAGACTGCTATAAAAGTCTCTTGACAGCGGCTGTTGGAGATATTTAAATACCGTGTGAAACACATCGGACACGAGGACACCACGCGGGTTGGTCACGTCGAACACGAGATTGATAGCTGAGACTCGGAGACGCAGGCCCGCCACAGATGGGACTAGAGCGTGTTCGTCCAGAGCGCGGGGGTTGAGGTTCGGCGAAATATAAGCAGGGTTGAACGGAAAGGCGACGTTGAATTTGATGTAACTCGTACTCGCGTTGCCGAGCAAAAGATGAAGTTGAGGGGGTACTAATTATAGCAGTTCTTTCAATGAATCATTTGAATGTGATATGAAACGAACCTTGACCGCCGATACCATGCGGGAGAGGGACAGGGGTAAGCGAGGGAGCGTTGGCGTTGTTGCCGCCATAGGACGACATTGAGGACGGCGTCCCCTGAGCACGATCGAATAAGGAGGACGGGGTAGGCGAGTAGTAGGACGACATTTCTGTTAGGATAGAGGGCGGGAATGACTGATTTGGGCATGCGCCAGGCGGGTTTTATAGCCCGTCGCCATCCCTAATATGGGCCTCCGCCCTGTGTGCGAACTGCGTACACGTCTCACTCGGGGAAAAATACCTACAAGCAGGGGATCCTAAGAGAGCATTTACTTTGGAAACATTGTTCGAGTCATATGAAACTTCGGGGCGCTAGGCGCACTTACCATAATAGGCAATGTGCATCAGAAGATGCGCCTCGGGAACGGTGTTTGCGTGGGAAATTAGCGTGGTATACACTCGTGATGAGGTGGTACCCGATTTTAGCCTCACGCTCACAGCTAAAAAAATTTTTTTTGTTGCACTGGATAAACATTTGACGAGGACATAAGTTACACTAATAACGATATAGACAATTCATTATACCTAAATTATGATAAGATATCAATATCTCATGACCGTATTCGCCTTCGGTCCTCATCCCGCACAAGAAGCTGTTCAACTACATCAGACCAATCAAACCCTTCCCCGTTGCCCACGGGCGCTACGAGGACACGGGCCCCTCCTCCACCTGCCTTGCCTTTTCCGCGTGTCTTCTTCTTGGCTCCCACCCCACTACCACCACCAATTCCACCGTCAAACCTGGTCCCATGCACTTGCTGTGCAAGCCCCTTGACCTCCCCGGAATCTTGCGTTGCCTGTGCCCTCAAAAACGCTGCTGTATTTGCCCGATGGGTTAAACAGTTCGGCTCCTCATATCCCTCCAACGATCCTACCCACTCGTCCTCCCTCACACCAGGCATCACAGGCCCCAGTCGTCCTCCTTCCGTCCTCTCCAACACTCCTTCAATACCCAAACTCTCCCCAGGCGAAATTGGCAGAGGTTGACTAGGCGTCACGCACTCCATATCTACTTCCTTCCTCAAGCATCGGTCTATATCGACCGCTGAAAAGAAGGCCACGCCCTGTGGTAAATTGTCCATGCCGAGCATATACGCAAACATTGCCCGTGTCCACAGGTTGGCAATCTGCAACGCCAGCGCAGCGCGATACTTGTCTTCCTCGCGCACGAGATATCGTAACTCATCGTGAACCGAGATGAGATACCGTGCTTGGATGCCGTACCTTGCAGTCAGATAGTCCATGGATACGATCAGCATGTGCAAATAGTCAACCCCAGACGACTGAACAACCCAGTTGATCCTCGACGGCATATAATCCGATCCAAACTCGTTCGGCAGATACTCCTTGCTCAGCGCATAGGTCACCCCACACCCCAGTGCGGGCGTCCGTGGTCGCTCCGAGCTCGCAATCTCCTCGAGTTTGTTGAACACGTAACTTTCGGACCCGCCGAACCAAAACTTGCGTTCAAACATATCTTGGCGATGGGTATTCCGCCCCTTGGTGGACGTGTACAAGTTCTCGGCGAGTTTCTGCGCTTCTTGGATAGACATGCCTGCATTGGCTTGGAGTAGGAGTAGTACGGCGTGTTTCATCCCCGCCCCATAAATCCGCGAATAATTGAATACTTTAGCTTGATCTCTCGATAGGCCCAGAATCTTGGCTGTCTTGGAGTGTAAATCGGTGCCGGCACTCTTGGTCCCTTCGAGCGTCATCCAACCTAGCGCGGTTGCACCATGCATGCCGAATTGAGCATCTCCCATACAACTCGAGATCCACAGCTCCTCCGAGTCGACGTCTGCACCAACAATGGCGTACCCAGGTGGCGCACGTACCATGGCTTTGAGCTCGGATCCTACTCGGTTCTTTTTAGCATTGGACGCAGTCAACCACGTTTTTTCAATCGCACGACGGGTAACAGTGCCCATAGTGATCACTTGCGGGAGTATCATACCCCACTTGTGGTCATTGCCTTGTGGGTTGACCATCCCCTCGAAACCCAACTTCCGCTTCTCGTCCTCCCAAACGACCATTTGATTCAGAATTCGATCGCGCGAGCTCATCCAGTAACTGCACACCGCACTCAACTCGAGCGCTTCTTTTGCCTCTCCGCCGGGACTTGTTAGTGTTCCATCGGCGGCATACTTGACAAACATCTTGCTGAGGGGAGACCCAACATTAGCCTTCTCTCCATCTTTGTGTGGGAGCTTGTGGAACGAAAAGCCATCATGGAGGATAAAGTCCGCAAGGGGAGCATCAGCAGCTTGTGAAAATGTGAGAGGGTTATGAGTGGTGTCGGGACTGGACGGAGCACGATATATCCATCCGTGCTCACGGGAGTGATAGAGTGGGTAGCCCCTCCACGCCAATTTCAGTAGGAGTGGTGCGATTCTATTTCTAGGTGTGATATCGATTATACCGGGTGGAACACCCTTTTTGGGCTTTGCTAAATCCCAATACCATTTTGGCCAGTACACGGGGGGAGAGGGATCCTTCTTTTCAGCACCCTTTGGACCCGACCAGTCCAGTTGGGAGTACCATGGATCGCAGGTTGCCACCTCCGGGTCTGTACATGCCTTGTTCATCACATCTTTAGCGAGGTTCCTAACCCTTTCTTCCACCTCCTGGCCTTTTCCTGAGTTGGAGAGCAGCAATGCCAACTCTTTCGCGCTTTCACCTACTTCCACTTTCATCTCTCCAGAAGCAAGCAACACCTTGGCATGGCGTACGCCCAGGATTTGAGTGGTTTTTTGTCCCCGAGAGGTGGGTAGTCTAGATATTTCTCCAGTTGAGTCATAATGCCAGCCTTCCTTGGAAGAGTACCGAAGTGGTTTGCCCTTGTAGCTCAGTCTCAACAAGAGCGGCAGGATGCGGGACATAGACGTGGTAGACAGAGGATTAGCCAAGACAGTGTTGAGCCATGGAGGGTCGTCGGGTATCACTGTGTCATGGGGTGTCGTCGGTGTATACTACCTTTGTTAGCCCAGTTCAATAAGAGCGAAAAAAAAAGATACGTACAACGCCCCTCGACTTCCCAGCCTTTTTCGGGGTCCAGTCCAACTGCGATAACCAGGGGTCATGCTTGACCCGGTCACCAGTCAAGAGTCTTGCCTCCCCGGCTAGCTCGGACAATCGTTTCCTCACGCCTTCTTCCATACCCCGATAGACAAGTTCTGCATTTTTCAAGTATTGCTCCCACCCAGCGTTGACCGTGAGAAAGCTGGAACCCATAGTGAGGACGCCTGAAAAGGAGACGGGGTGGGGACACCGGGAAAAGAAAGAGGGAAGGACGGATTGAAATATCTGGTGCGTCGTGTGAACGTCGGTTGCGCAGTATGAAAGGAGGTCTTGGAGGGACAGTGAGGGTTTAGGTTCTTGGTCGAGGTCACCTTCGGGTAGTAGATCGGTGGCCGGAAAGAGGTGAGGCATCAACTGGCTTCTGGTCATTTGTACGAGTTGATTTCTAAGGCCTAGTTTTTCGTCCAGTTCAATGTTGCAATGCAGTCGTGCGACGTCGACAAGTGAGTTTGCAGAAGTGAGGGATTCCCATCTGACGCCTTCGCCGCTTGCGTCATCTTCCCAGTCCGCTCCTGGAGTGTCTGATGGAAAGAAGCGTAAGGAATCCTCCATGTCCATCCGTACTCTTTTCAGCTTTTCCAGACTCTCCTCATTCTCGACGTGTTCCTCTTCCTCCCTCACTCTTGAAATCAAATCCACGACTGCTTCAACCGCTTCGTCTCGTTGCAGTCTTTCCCTCTCTCTCTTCTTTTTCCACTTGTTCCACGCAGGACGTTGATGTGAGGATATGCCGTTCACAGCAACATGGAGTGACATAGTATCTAGCCATCTTGTTTTTGTTCCGCGGAGGGAGTATTCGTCTTGCACGCGTGCGCGGTCAAACGAGACATTGTGTCCGACAATGAGACGGTCTGTTTCTGGATGACCCAGTGGAATGAAGTGCTCTGGCGACGATTCGGACTTGTCCAATATCCAGGGTGAGATCCACGCATACCACGCATTTGGGGAGGCGGCGATGGCAATAACAGGATAAGGGTGCCCCTCTCTAGGCATTGTCTCGATGTCAAGTACTAGCATTCTCTCTGGGACGCCGTCGTGCATGGGGTATGGGACAGGCTCGCTAAAACTAGCTCCACCCTGTTTGTAATAGTATTTTGTCCATCCTTTCTGCAAGAGGTTCCATTCGGCTGGGTCTGGGAGCGGAGGAAGAGCGGACCGTGCGAGGGACTGGGCAAGCGCGCGGTAGGGTTCGGAGGTGAACAGGCCTATGCGGTGGAAGTGTTCTGGGAGAGAGCGGCCCTGGAGCGGGGGGAGAGAGAGAGTGGTAGAGGGGAGAGAGGAAGCTTGGGTGGGATCGAGGCCATGGGAGGCGAGGTGGTCGCGTGAGATCTGGACGAAGGCGGGGGGCGGCGGGGGCAGAGCTGGGGAAGCAGGAGGAAAGAGCTGAGCGTGGAGGGCGGGCGAGAGCAGCTGCACCCCGAGCGGATTGCGACGCGCGTGCAGGCGTCGAACACAGCGCATATATGCAGTCCTGTGAAAAATTAGCACATCAAAAAGCTCGCGTACGGCTTGCAGTTAGCCAATAAGTATATCTATGGCAACAAAATCGTAGCCCTGCACTGAAAGCAGCCATAGTTCAGCCCAATGCTGGCAGCTCTCGAACATCCGATGTATGGCCGGAGTAATGTGTTATTCATATTCTTGTGTGTTTCTGACCAATTTTGGACATCTCAGGCCTCGAAGCTCGGGGCGGATGTCGTCGCAATTTATATCATCTATCGGATCGCCTATTGTTTATTCCTCCCTGACGGTCCCTTTAGATTTTGCTGTAAAGTCATATATATGCCGTTTTCCCTCCTCTGACCAATCTCTTCATTAAGTATTGCTGTAAAGTAATCGATACCCGTCATCGTGAGAATCTTACCAAGGCACAAACTCTGATGGGTCTGCAGATCAGATCGACTCGGGCATGCCATGGACGAGCCGATGTCTGCCAGCGCCAACAACACCAACGTCGTCCAAATGATCCCTATAAATGATACATCCATTGATCTCTATCACTACTGCGCGGTAAGGGCATATCCTGCTGTCAGTAGATTTTCCAACATGAAACGAGGGAGAAGATCTCGCTGTATGGAATTAGAACTTGGTGCTTGCTTGCTATCAGTGTCATACGCTACTACTAAGCGATCTGTCTAACCATATCTGTGAATCTCTACCTCACAGAACGACAGCCTGTGGCTCTGCAGATCCGGCATCTTGCATTTCTGACATCCAATAAGCAACTGCTGGGAGAAAACCCAATCCAGGCGGTAGATCAAGGGCTCGATGCTGGAATCACAAGTTCGTGTCAACACCAATGGGTTTACAGCCATCTACTGTATGTTCGATTCCGTAATGACATTTCTTTCCCGCAAGGTTAACAAGCATTTTACTTACCGTAAATTCCTAATCAGGAACTATCCTAGAACAGAGTATATTCCCGCAGTGAGAGCGTGTAGATATGCACGATGCTCTAGTCCGCTTTTGGAGACTGCGACGTTCTCGACCACAGTCAGTGTAGGCTGCGCAGCTGAAAACACGGATTAGATACACAGAGTGATGGGTTGGTAAAACGACTTCGAATATCGGCCGTCTCGTGCTGGGGGTGCCGCTCTGCTCGTTAGCTCACCATGGTCAATTGGAATCTCGCTCATTTTTCTCCTGGGTGCTTATACTACGTCAGCCCGCGGCCAGGAAGCACGTGAGTATTCGAGGTCCCCATTGACTTTGTGACGGAACAAAAAATGTGACGTGCCATGTCTGTGCTCGGAGTCACGTGCACAAATAGATAAAGACTTTCCACTCGCCGTCACCTTGCAATCCTTTGCTTCCTCCCAACTACCATCCACCTCCGGTTCGCTGCATTTCCACCCCACATATATATCCTCAGCCGACGCACATAACGGCAAGACAGAGACTTACCTATACCCTTCTACCCTCCAAGACTGTTCTCAAGTGGTCCTTGATGTGAGCGGCGTTCTATGCTAGCTTCCCCCACCGCGAATAATCTTGAGACGATCGTGCATAGCGACACCCCGCACCTAACCAGCAACGAATAAGCCCTAACCATTAGTCATGTATAACGGTTGGGAACCACACTCACCTGCATTGGGTCCCGAGTCATACCCAACCCCTGCCCCGACGCCGCGAATGGCTAACACAGGCATTCTATGTCCACCTAGTCCTCCAAGACTTCGCCCTCTCTCGCTCCCACCGACGACCTTTAGTGACCCTCGGCTTCACCCACTCCTCGTCTACTCCACCTGCCCTGGCATTGAGTATGATGTTAGGCAACCCCCAGCTTACGCGTCTGCTCCTAACGCACGGCTAGAATGGGCTTATGAATCCGCTACCCACCCCGGTTCCACACAGATTATCATCACTTGTATGGAGTTGCCCTGCCCGTTTGAGGTCTACCCGTCAGCCAAGGGAAATGGCTTCATCACCATACACGATATCTTGCAGGCCGTCCATGTGGCATTCAGGAAGGCTGCCCGGTCGGTTGAGGGTCGTGAAGGTTCGAACTTGTGGACCACACGACCAGGGCTAGGGAGCCAGTCCATACTATTGAGCAGTCACCTCAGGAGACTGGTCGCACTGCCGGAACGATATGTATGGGCGGGCCTATCCGAACAGATCGGGTCTGACAATTGGTTGTTGCATATTGAGTAACAGCTGCGTCGCTGTTGCGTCGGGTTCTCTTTCTCAGGCTGAAAGGAGAACGCGACGGTTGTGTTATTGCTGCTGTCTCAGGAGAGTGGTAGCAGTTGAGAACGCCGTTGGGCAAGTTCTTTATTTGCGGGAACGCTGTTGGACGACTTATTTGTTACATGGCGCTGGTTGATGGGGTCGATGAGCAAGATTGACCGTGCGAAGCGCGTGTTTGAAAAACTAGGCCAGACTTACCTCCATTTACCCTATCCCAGTCTTAACCCCTCATTTGTGATACAAAATTTGGATAAAGCTTGGTTAGGTTTAAATGTCAAGTGTAGTGTTGTTGAAAATGCTCGGACGTTGTTAGTGGTAGTGAGGATGAGGAAGAAAGGCGGGCTCCGCATCAACATCAGTCACCCTGACGAGACAACGGCGTCGGGGATCGCCGAGGCTTACTAATGTCCTCACCTGACCAGCTTTTCTAGCGGCGTGATTTAACTGCACTTCAACCTACTTACATATTTATTCGGTTCTTTGGCTCAAGGCCTGAGGATCGGAGTACCATGGTCAGACTTTCTTCAGACCTGGAACTTGTACCGCTACAAGTTTTGTTTTGACCGTGCTGGGAAACCATCGGGATTCTAGGATGTCATTCTACTCTGGATCCTCGAACCTCACTGGCATCTGATTACCATTAATAGTACTTTGCTCACCTCGTGAATCATTATTGATGGGGTTTTCGACTCCTCCCACCCGAGGGTGTGGGTAATGCACCGATGTACGTTCCCCATAGTGAAATCTCAGCGACAAGCTTATTGAAGTCCGTCTTTAACGGTATTGATAAGTTCATATTAGTAGACTCTCTACAATCAGGAAGTGTCCCCACCACCGTCACTATCCCAGCACATCGCTTATCGACGGAAACGTTCGACTAATTTGATGCGTAAGTACCTGCGCAACTCCGACTTCACTTGATGGCCAATTCTTACATCTACAGGTGAACCAGTGGCGAAAAAAAAAAAAAAAAAAAACAATCCAATGGCATAACAGTAAGTGCTTGTAAAATTGGCATATGAATGTAGCTTTGTCACTTACCTTGGGCAATAGCCCAGTTCTGTTTCTTTTTTCTATCACGTAACCACTTTCTGCCCCGCCATTCTCACGTGAAATCCTCTATAAGAGGGAGACTCGCTCATAGGTGAGCCACGGACCTGATGAACCCCAGAGTTTTTGAAGAAACTTCTAGTCCGGAACACGTTTGCCTGGAGAGTTCCCAGTCGGGTGTAGTCTTCGAAGACTACCTTTACTACGCGGCGCTACAACGTCAAGAAGAGGGACAAAAAAGTGGGCAAACTTCACCTCCACATTCAGAGACCGAGGTGGGCGAGAAGAAGTCGTCATGGTTCTCCAAAGCCATGGCGGCAGGCGAAGAGGTTGGGAATCTCCCTCTGCCTCCGCCAATGACGCCAGGTGAAGTGGAACGTGTCAACGCTGCCCGTGCATTACGACTTGCGTCGTGGGCGTCTGTTTTTTACCTGATCACTACCGATATTCTGGGGCCGTTCAACGCTCCCTATGCAATATCACAGGTAGGATGGGTTCCCGGCGTCATCGTATACTTTTTCAGTCAGTGCATTTTCGATCCCCATTTACGGGTGTGTTTTTTTGACACTTCAATATTAGTGGGCGTCGTGGCAACTTACTCAGGCCTAACACTCTGGAGGCTATTCCTGAAACTTGATTCCCTCCGATACCCACTCAAGACCTACGGCGATATTGCTGAACGTATTTACGGGAAATTTGCTCGGCATATATGTACTTTATTGCAGACGTTGCAGTTGATTGTTAATGTAAGTGTCCAATATTTTGAGGAAATACCTGGGTTGATGCTATCCTAGGTCGGCACGATTTGCCTGGGGAACGGTCAAGCCCTGTCACAAATAAGCAAAGGGCGGGTGAGTACCAAGCGATAGAATTAGCTCGTCTATACCTCACACCCTTTCAGCTATGTTTCGCCGTCTGTATTGTCATTTTTCCAATCATTGGCATAATAATTGGCCAGATACAGTCTCTGAAAGTAAGGAAAGGACCATGTGTCAGACGCTCTAAATGTCACCTGATGGTTTATTGTTAGAATTTCAGCTGGCTTTCAAACGGCGCTGTGTGGTAGGGTATTCCTACTCAGTTTTACTGCGAATACTAAAGGAGACTCGGTCCCAGGATCAACCTCAGTATTATATTTATCTCCATGGGCTTCGTTGCTCATAGCCCACCCAATTATGATGCGGCCGAAAAATCGCTAGGAGTGGACCCTGGGCCTGTTATAACGCAGGCGTTTGTAAATTTACCGCTGTATTCAAAGGTAACGTAATCGTGTTGTATGAGATATCATGTTGGGTGACAGGACCCAGGTGAATGGCATTATGAACATGGTTCGTGGGTCCCAAGTAGCTTTGTGGGAGCACTCTTTTCACATGCTTTGTAATAGGTCTTTGCCTATGGAGGCGCAATGATCTTCCCGGAAATCGTCAGTCTCTTTCTATTTTCAGGTTTTAATGTTTCTTCCAAACAATTAGATGGCAGAGATGAAGAGACCAATGGATTTCTGGAAAGGCCTTGTTCGTTACACATCTTTTTCTTTAAAAGTGGACACTGAATGAGGTACGAATTTGTAAGGTGCTCGCACAATCTGTCATCTTTGGCGCTTACTTGCTTTATGGTTGTTTCGTTTATGTATGTATTGCATGACTTCATGTGGAAATTTAAAAACAGATTTCATAGGCGTTCCAAGGACAATTTACCCTGCCCTTGGCCTATCAGGGGGTGGGTAGATATTCGTGGCAGACAGTCGGTTAGGTTTTAAACGTGTCTTTGCTGCTTAACACTGATATTGTTTAGGTAATGTTCTATCCCTCGTCACAGGAATAATCGCTGGTGGTCTTTATGGAAACATTGGAATCAAGGTCATCTACATCAACCTCGTGGAGGGTTGGTTTAATGGTCCTCGGTTCATGACCTTCAAGGGTAGAATAATTTGGACGAGTACGTTTCCCTATCTCCAACGTTTATTTGCTTACCTGCCTGCACAATGAAATCAGTTATGGTCATCGCGTACTGGGGCATTGGTTCGTACTGGTCTACACCCATCCATCCTTTCATGCAGCTCATTAAAGCACGCTCTTGACTTCAGCGTTCGTCATCGGGTCCGCGATTCCCCAAATCCAGACAATCACGGCTCTGATTGCTGCCATCGCCATCATGCAATTCTCGTACACATTTCCACCTCTTCTTTGGGTTGGTTATCAGATCATCACAGACGCTATGGAAGAAGATAGACCTCACATTCCTGGGAACGGGGCCAAGGGACGAATAGACACATGGAGAAACTGGTCCCGCTGGAAGAGGGTAAGTACCCCTCCAATGCATGGGTGATAAGACATAAATTGGACTTACAGGGCCTTTTCTCCGGCTGTTGGTACCTTAAATTATTCAACTTGGCTCTTGGCTTGGCGAGCCTTGCCACAGCTTGCCTCGGTATGTGGGGAGCAGGTGAAGCCATCAGAACTACGTTCTCCAGGGCAGGTGCGGCTGTGTCATTCAGCTGTGCTGCACCTGTATGATCGACTGTCTAATTACATAATATGGGATTCAACCTTTCTGTAATTAAGGAGACTTGATGTAGGTCATACAATGAACAATGTATCTGTACATGGAATCTGTGTAAAGTCTTTATCAAATAAAATGATTTCACTTCCAATTACACTTGAGTTCAATCAATCCACTGCAACCTCATTAACTGCTCTCATAGATGTGGAGCAGAAGGACACCTTGTCAATATGGAACTTGTGCAGAAATGGACATTGACTACAAGTTCTGGACATTTACAACTGTTGTATAATGAGTACATTTATTTTTCTTCATTTCATATTGTTTACTTTGGATAAGACTGGACTTCCTTTTTCATTTACCAACATGTTCTGATTACCTACTGTCATGAACATGTTAGTGTTGGAAATACACAAGTATATACCCTAAATAATATATACAATAAAATAATTAAAAAAGCGAACACTTCCTTGAAGTGTTGTGCAGCTATAACTACAGCAGCACTCATTTCGACGTTTCGACGTGCTTATATAAAGTGTGGGAAAAATACTTAAAATGACGAGCCATCGTTTCGACGAACAGCTCAAGATGCCATTTAGTCACACACGATTAATAAATGTTTGCAAAATATGTTGTAATCATTATTAGCATAATAGGATCAATCTCCATTGATTACGCTAGTTATATTACTGCATATTACACATGTATTACTATAGCTTACTGAGCACACACATGATAGACACACATGGTCCATGCTCCAGTTAGCCATATATAAAGGGCATCATTAGGACATCCAAATATCATCCTCTTAACTCATAGTCAATCCTCAATAAGTATATGTAGAGTCCCAGCTCCAGAAACACTTACAACACAAAAACAGACTATGTAAGTCCCTCCTTACACTATAGCTATAAGACCACTGCACTGACTTGCTGCCCTGCTTTTCAACAGTTAGTTCCTTCTTCCTTCTTCCTTCTTCTATCACCTTCTATCTGTTTACATGTCATTCTATTCTTGACATATTCTTTACATTTACTTATGCATTGCATCTTTTATTGATGCATTGTTATGATACATTCTAAAACATACAGTGGCTCACAATGTCATGACTCATTC
>JNHY02000192.1:0-25448 GCA_001691755.2 Amanita polypyramis BW_CC | reverse complement strand
GGGTCGTAACAATCATCTGTTCATGAGGCTCCTTCTCAATCTTGTCCATCTTTTCAACCTTCAATGAATCTATCATTGTTATCAGAGGCTGTATCCTCATCATTGGATTCATCCCCTTCTGCAGCTTCAGAACAGGCATCCCAGCTCTTATCCAGTTTCCCTGCTGTCCTGATACATAGGGAGAGGATGCATCATCATCACCTGAACATGACCATTACCCATAATAGCATTGTTCTCACCACTCCAGCTCAGGTGCATCTACCACTGCATACTGAAGGGGAGACATTGTTTGGAATCCAATAATGCCAAATCTGGGATCTGCAAACTTGCACTTGTTACAACCTACTCATCCACGGAGCACTGTTTGTATAACAGGTTATATACAATCTTGCACCCTAAAGCTTGTGCCTCAGGTATCCATTCTCTTCGGCGATAAGCATGAGTTTCAGCGCCGCTCAAGTACTGAATGTTGCTCAGGCACCCAAAGCCCTCCATGGCATTTTTGAGAGCTAAATCATAAGTGGAACGGAGGATGAGAAACTGGACCGACGCGTTCTAAGTGCGGCACGACCAACACAGGAACGCCGAACATTGCCAATGGATTCCAGTTCCAGGTACACACAGCGCCTCTCACAGGTTCATTGCATAATGGATACTTGTTTATAAACGCCGTGTCAATCACGAACCTAATGATCTGGCGGCACCCATCAGCGCCTCCATCGCTTTTGAAAATCAAACCAAAAGCCCTTGTGTTCCTAGCTGACGTCATTAGTTCAGCAAGTCCAATCCTACCACCTTACCAGAGCGAAGTGCAGAAACAGTCTGGCGGATGAGAAGCTACTCGGTGAGAATGGACAAGAGATATTTGGTGGCTGTTCAGTTTCCTAATGACATCGCGGCCGCTGCGGGATTAGAGCCGGAATTGGAATATTTCCCACCATGAATGGGGTTGGTGTGCCGTAGGGGGGGACGTGCGCCCGTCAGGTACATCCTTGGGTCTCGCGCAAGGCATCCTGGTAAGATTAGGGAATTATCGCCGAGAACATCGCGGAAGGTGGATAGAAGCAATTTGGGGGGACGGCGTGAAGCGAATTCTTATTCATGTGGTGATTATGGGTATTCCAGACTAGTAAAACGATCGTCTAAATCAAATTCGCTCGGAGAAAGGTATCACTATATACGCCTAATGTACAAAGATAAGATGGAGTTCGACGAGTGGTGAACAAAAAACCTGTAATTATAGCCAGCCAACGCAGAAGGCAAATCAATCTTCTGCGTCATAGTCTTCTTCAACCTCGCGCTTCTTAGTGCGTGTTGAAGCCGGCTTTGATCTTTTAGATACTGGCTTTGAGACCGTCGATGCAGGCTTCTGTCAGGCAGTATTAGCATGGAGCGTTGATTGACGAATTTCAGCATCACCTTTCTCTTCTTTCCATTCTCTTGCACTGCTTGTTCACCTTCCGACTCATCCTCGACCTCTGCCATCTCATCATCCTCTTCTTCGACCTGACAAATGCTTAGTTCCATGATCAGTCCGTAGATGCGGCGTCTTACTATCTTTTTCGAAGAAGCCTTTTTCTTTGGAGCCGGCCCCGCCTCCGTGCCATTCTCCTGCTTCTCTTTCTTTGCCATCTCCTTCTTCTCCTGCTTTTCTTTCTTTGCCATTTCTTTCCTTTCTTCCTTCTCCTTCTTCTCTCGCTCTTTCTTTTCTTCCTTCTCCCTCTTCTCCCTCGCTTTCTTCTCTTCCTTTTCTTTCTTCTCTCGTTCCTTCTTCTCCTCCCTTTCTTTCTTTACTCTCTCCTTTTCATCTTTATCCACTGGTGCCTTCTTCGGCGCTTTTTTGGGCTTCTCTTTTTCTACTTCCTCATCACCTTCATCTTCTTCATCAGAGGGGACCTCTGCAAGCTCCTTCGAAAAGTCCTCGCCAGACTCATCTTCTGCCGCAGCCTACCGAGTTTACAACGTCAATAATCGGCAACAGGCAGTTTAATATTAACACAAACTATTTTCTTGGATGCGCGTTTCTTGGCTGGCGCCTTCTCCTTTTCACCATTATCTTTCTTAGAAGTACGCTTTGCCGGTACTTTCTTCGGTTTTTCCTCTACTTCTTCTTCTCCCTCATCATCTGCTCCTTTTTCGACTCTCTGATAAAAATACTGTTACTATAATGTAGACCGACGATCAAAGATTTTCGGCACCTTCTTTCGACCAGCTGTCTTCTTGGGCTTTTCTTCAGCTTCAGCTTCGGCCTCCTATTAATAACATGTCAGGGTGAACATTGCGCAGAGCTTTGAACAGACTTGCCTTTGCCTTGCCGGTGCGTGTCCTTTTCGGCTTTTCAGCGGCAACTTCGCCTCCCTCCTCCTTATCCTTCTTTGTCTTTTTCGTGGTTTTCTTTTTCGGCTTTTCCTCACCCTCCTCCTCTTCATCATCTTCACCTCCTGAGCCAGCTTCTTTCTTGGCACTCTCTGGGATATCTTCCTCCGCAACCTGTCCTACCTCCAAGGCTTTCTGAACTTTTTCTTGATCTTCAACCTTGAGGTCTTCATAGCCATCCAGTTCAGAGGCATCGGAGTAAATGTCTTTCATCGTTCTAATTACTCTCTCGCTGACGCAGCCCCAATGCTTCCAAGTGCTATAGAAGAAAAGGAAGGGCATCAATGGACGTGTACTGGGACTTGATCAGTAAGAGACGCGTCTCACAAAGTCTTCGTGCCCCGGAAATCGACAAGTGTGCCAAAACGGAGGTCACCTTTCGCGATGGGGGTACCTACGCGAGTAAAGACGTGTTTAGATTGGGAACGGATGTGGAGAAGGTTTCGCGCACCTGAGCACGGCTTTGGACCTAGATGGGTGTGAATGGCGACGAGCAACGTCATTGTTTATTGTGAGCTGTGCGTTGTTGATACACAACAAAATAGATGAAGGTCACCTTTGCACTTTGAGCGCGACGATGCAGCATATTCAACGCGATAGCCAGGCTGGTTGTCTGACATGGTGAACAGAGATGATGATGGGAGGAAAGAAAAGAGTGGGGGAGGGAGACGCGTCTGGGTGAGTTGAACCGAAATTCATTGAAAGTCCGCTGGGCAGGCGCTTTGACCACCCTTTGTGAAACAGTTTTTTCCGTTCCTTATTGGTAACCGCTGTGTCATCTCATCAATACAGCAAACTGCCATTGTGATGCCCCAGCTGGGTGGCCTGTGTTTGTCAGATTGGTAGAGTGCTACGAAACAACTGAAATTACATGCGCCATTGTAGTGATGCTTTTGCCAAAGACAGTTGTACATTGGCCAGGCAGTGCACTCATGTTATGCTACAGATATAGCAACCATTCTATGACCTGTATAACATAGCATACATTGTGTGCGAGCACTGTCCTCTAGGCGCCCACGCTACGACATCGCCCCTTGAAGTCGTGCATATGGGCGCTGGTGTGGCTGTGCTGGTGCCATTTCGGTCGACTTCTTCTTGACCGCCCATGGTGCATTTTACAAAGCCAGCATGGGTAATGCACAAGGATACCTCAAAAAGCGACCAGAATACTAAACGCTTGTCCATTTTCTCCGTCCACGTCCATCCCGACGGCTCTCGCATTGCTACCGGCGGCCTCGATTCAAAAATACGCATATGGAGTACAAAACCCATACTCAACCGCCCATCTGAACTGTCCGGAAAACCTCCCAAGGCCTTATGTACTTTGCATATGCATACAGGGCCTGTCCTGACAGTACGATGGGCTCATTCCGGGAGGTGGTTAGCGAGCGGAAGTGATGACGCTATTGTTATGATATGGGACCTTGACCCGTGAGTGAGTTGCCCTATTTTTCAGGCGCTAGTACCAACTCACGCAACGCAACGAATACCTCTAGTAATGCGCGTGGAAGGGTATGGGGCTCAGATGAAGTCAATATAGAAGGATGGAGGCCCCTGAAGCGCCTGCCAGGACATGATAGCGGTACGTACAGCAGGCAGTTCGTGCATATATTTTAGTGACAATCATCTCTAGACGTAACTGATGTAGCTTGGTCCCCCGGCGATCGATACCTCGCTTCAGTAGGATTAGACTCGACGGTGATCGTGTGGTGTGGATTCACACTAGGTAGATCGCTTTCAAAACGCAACTGTACACGTGCATCGCTGATAGAAGCGTAGAACGCATCGTTCGACTCAATCAACACCAAGGGTTCGTTAAGGGTGTGTGCTGGGACCCGGTAGGTGAATTCCTTGCCACTCAGTCCGACGACAGGACCGTCAAGATATGGAGGACAACGGATTGGTCACTAGAAAAAACAGTATCCAAACCTTTCGAAGCATCGCCAGGAAGCACGTTTTTCAGACGGTTAAGGTAACTCCGTCCATCGTGCTCATAATCCCTATCTTAGTTTTCTTGCACAGTTGGTCACCTGACGGAGCTCACATCACGGCGTCCAATGCAACGAACAACAATGGCTACGTCTTCATCGCCGCAGTAATAACACGCAACTCGTGGACGTCCGATATAAGCTTAGTTGGACATGAGAATACCGTCGAAGTTGCTGTACGTTGCTGGCAAAATGGCTATGATAACGTCTAATCCAGAAGATAGGCGTATAACCCGCATATCTTTTTACGAAATCCAGCCGAACCCGTAGCCACGTACAATATATGCTCGGTCGTTGCTTTAGGTGCAGACGATCGATCGGTTTCAGTGTGGCAGACCAAATCTGCTAGACCACTCATAGTCGCTAAAGAAGTATTCGATCGTCAGATTATGGACCTCAGCTGGTATGTACTCAAAAAGTAGCCAGGCCGCTGTTTGGATGATCAATCATCACTGAAGGTCTTGGGACGGGATGACGTTATATGCGGCCTCTTCGGACGGTACCATCGCCGTCTTCAACTTTGAACCGGGAGAGCTCGAAGGCATTGCACCCCATCCAGTGCAGCAGCATTATCTCACCAAATTTGGATTCATACCTCCACCACTCCCAGACGGTTTCTCCCACGTTCCTGCATGGGAGCCAACACAGATGACCCCTCCTCCTTCACCCACTCGTTCAAATCCACAGGCTCCCGCATCATCCGCTCAAGCTTCTTCGACGAGCTTCCCAGTGTTGAATGGTGTGGAATGCGTGAACGTGTTAGTGGCAAAGCGAAGTAGTAAGAAACGTGCTCCTTTGTCACAGGTGCCTTCAGCTACCGTAAACGGGCGCATAGACACGAGCGCTAGCGTGGCCGGCCCATCGATGCCTTCTACCGGTGTTCCACCGTCTAAACGTGTGCAGCTCATGCATCACCCAGACGTGCAAAGGTTCCCATCACCATCGGAACAGCCATATAACGCACCGGACGGCTGGTCTCGACATGCAGACGGGGCTATGGATGTTGACGTGCCGATTGACGCGTTAGATACAGCGTTACCATCGACGAAAGGGAGGACGGCCATTGGCGATATGTTGGATGAAACGAAACCGCCTAAGGCTAGGACATTGGGTGGTGATAGACGGAGAGAAGCTGTGCAAGTGAGAGAGATTGGAACGGTCGTGCCTGTGCCTGCTATGGCCGTCGGAGTTCAACGGGGTATGACGCTGCCGGTGCCGCCATTATTGACGTATCTTACATCCGAGATCGATGGGACGGACGACGTTCTGGAAGCACGAAACGCGGACGACGTTGGTGAGCATTAGTTATTTCAACTTCAATTATGCGATACTAGTATGATGTTCGCAGCTGGTACAAACGAGGTGATGTTGGTATCTGGAAAACAAATACAATGGCTGGATTACCTCCCATTTCCTATTCTGGGACTCAAAGCGACCTCGTTTTTCTGTGCAGTCGCCATGCAGGACGATTCCGTGAACGTGTATTCACACACAGGGAGAAGGTAAAGATTAGCTTGATCGGGAACCCTTGTGCTCACCGCAATTCGATAGACTCATGCCTACAATGAGCCTCGGCTCACCATGTGCCTTTATCGATGGGAACAAGCATAGTTTAATGGTTATTACGTCCTCAGGACAACTATATTCTTGGTAAGTCGTAGTCTTTTAGGTATCACAAGTGCTTTATCCATCATTACAATAGGAACATTAAAAAGCAGACCACCTATTTCCAGCCGATCTCGGTATTACCACTCCTCGCATCATCACCGAATCATGTCATTAGCTCCGCAATAGTCAGGCCGAACGGTGTCCCCATAATTAATACGTCTAATGGAACGGCCTATTCCTATGATATCTCACTTTCAACGTGGATCAAGATCAGCGAGCGGTGGTGGGCTGACGGTTCTGACGCGTGGCAAGGTCGTCAACGGGCCGCTAATTCTGGTGCAAACCGGGGTGTCATGTCCATGGTTGAATCCAGTGTGAATGGGACCCCGCCACCAGATGAAGTTTCCGCGGACAAGCGGAAACCGGAATGGTGGAATGCTGCGCTGACACTTGGGCATCTGGAGACTAAGTTGCATGCGACGCGGTTGTTGGACAGTCCGCAGGAGTACAAGCAGGCCTTGTTAGTGTATGCAAAGAGGATTGCGGATGAAGGGTTTAGGGCGAAAGGTGAAGAGCTGATTAAGGAACTATTTGGGCCGATGTATTGGTGCGTGCACGGTTCTGTTGTGACTTCTGCAAAGTTTGATGTCGAGGTCACTGGTGTTTCTTTAGGCGACCTGGGAGAGAGGAGGGATGGACGCCGACGGTTGCTGGTATGGCAAAACGTGATCTGCTGCGGGAGGTTTTATTGGTGTTTGGTATGTCAATTTTGGATGATTCGTTACGTTTTGGTTTTGTTCATGCGTATCATGCAGTTCGAAGCAAGATATTGACAAAACTTGCCTTGGACTGGCAAGACACTCTGAAAAGGGCAGCTAGTGAGGAGTCGTAGCATTAGTGTATCGGATATGTTTATTTTGCATTGTACGTGTGCCCTCTGTAATCTAATGGACATCCTACTGTACTGTGTTAAAAAAACTTGAGTATCAAGTGACCGAGGTAAATTTATTACCGGCCCGGTAACCCGAATGACGCTATAACCTACATAGCAACTGAAAGCATAGCAGTGCAAACATGTCAGACACAGTCATACGAGAGGTGAAGTACGCCGACCTTTCCTTGAGTCACATATTCATGAACGGATTCACAGGTTTCCAAGAATGTATGGACGTTCTCAAAGTGCGCTTTTGGTTATTGTTCTGATTCGAGTCCTGACTACTTACGTGTATGCGCGCTGTCCAGGCCGTTTTCTCGCTATGGAGTTGTACCAATTGGAGGCCGGTCAACTGCTATCAAGATGAAGGATGGTGGGGTATGGGTACTTGCGTCAACGCCGTTGAACGCAGAGACTAGGCAAAAGCTAGACCAATTGGGGCCTGTGCGGTAAGAGAGACAGAATATTTTAAGACGACGTCTCACGTTGGGCAAACCGTGCCTCCGTAGGTACATCGTCGGGGCAGACGCCGTACACAGACTATATCTAAGTTCGCCAATCCGTTTTATCAGAGTGTTCCTTCTTTCTTACTTCTTCTTGTCATTCAAGGCGAATTCAAGAGTGCATATCCCGATGCCAAGTTAATCGCACCCCAAGCCGCCTTACTGGATTACCATGACAAGAATCTCAAATTCAACGGAGGTGTGTATGGTTTGGGGTGATAGCAGAAGGAGTACTGACTAATTGGCTTAAAATTTAGTATGGGGTAGGGATCCTCCAGATACAGAATACGGGTTCGAAGACGAGGCATGTTTTAATCCAAATGATATGGCAACCCGCTTTCTTACTTGGAACAGATCAAACACTGGTCAGCGTGTCGATGTTTCCAGAAGAAATGCTGATTTTATTTCAATTCAGTTATTTCTCCAGATTCCGTAATAAAGATGTCGCCTTCTTCCATACTGATTCAAAGAGTTTGATAGAAGCCGACTTGTTATTCAATCTACCTTGCAAGGAGCAGGTGCGCATATTTTTGTGGTTCATCCTCTTTGAAATGCTCATATCACTGCAGTATTCAAAGGTAAAACCGCTGAGGCACACCCATATTCTGGGAGCAATGGCACCGTCAACTTGGCTTCACGCACAGTTTACCTGGAGGATGGGGGAGGATAAGGGGTAAGAGCCGAGACTTGTGTACGACTCCGATTTCTTACTTTCCATTCAGAGTTATGCGACGCGATGTGAAGACGGTGGACTCATGGGACTTTGAGAGGATAATTCCGTGCCATGGGGTATGCACATTGATTGCCTTTTGAACGAACTATTGAGGACTGTTTCTAGGATGTTATTGAAAAGGATGCTAAGAGAGCATGGCGAGATGCGTTTCGGTACTATTATGACTAATCCAATTGGCTGCCGTACCGACTTTAATAGAAGTCGGGATTTGAATGGCTATCATTGATAATGATGGTGTAATCTCGCGTGCGACAACCTCAGCCCCATGGACGGAATTTCCTGACTGACAATTCTGGCAGCTAGGGTCTATCCTGTGGGAATAAGAAACACGAGGCTTATGCCGCAGAACATCGGGCCAACAGTAGATTGACAGAAAACGTTCCATATTGGCCGGAACGGAAGAGAAGTTGTACGTCATGAATGTTTCGAGTCGTAATCCTGACTCAGTTCTGAGAACTTGGAAATCCCTGCCCCTTGCTGTGAGGTGTTCTAACACTGATTCGCACGTTGTGGGCGCTTATTATAACACGAGCAAGCCTCATGGCCACCTTACGTCCCAGCACATAACAGCCACTTCGCCTTTCACAGGCTGCACAGCGAAGCCCCAACCATGCCCGCGTGCGTACATTGCAATAACCGTCCTTTCGTAAATGAGGACGCCTTGAAGCAACATCTCAAGTCCTCAAGTGCGCACCCATTCTGCACGCCTTGTAATCGCCACTTCATAAATGAAAAGGCTTATGAAGCGGTATGTAATGAAAACCGTTATCGGGTACAGTACAGTATGACCGACGCCCCTTCTTCATACTGGCAGCACATGGCGGCTAGGCACCCCCCCACGTTTGATTGCACGAAGTGCAACAGAACTTACAGATCTCAGTCGTCCCTGGAGGATCACTATAGAGGCTCTCCAGCGCATCCGAATTGCAGCCGATGCGGCAAAGGATTCAAGAACAAACGTCTAATGGAAGAGGTGATTCTACTTGGACTTTATATAAAGTCATTCTCAATGTCGTCGCCTAGCACTTTATGATGCAACATGCGGTTGTGTCGTGTTCTTGTGGTTTGACGACACTTTACCTGGACGAGTTGGACGCCCACTATCTAGCGTCCGATATGCACCCATCGTGCCAAACGTGTAATCTTGGTTTCAAGGATGGCGAGTCTTATCAGGAGGTACGCCACTCCATAGTATGATCGCAGCTCGCTTCATTTCTGATGCCTCGCTTGCGCAGCACCTGAACTCTAGTCACGGAAATCTATATTGTATGCTATGCGCAGTCAAGTTCGACACTCCGGAAGCGCTATCAGATCATTATCTGATATCTCCCAGGCACCCCTCGTGCGCGTCGTGCGGCAAGGGATTCCGAAGCGACCAAGAGTTTTCTATCGTGCGTTGTACACTGTTGATTAGATCGCGTCGATATAAAAAGTGATAAACAGCACCTTTCTTCCGAACATGTTACCCCTCCTGCTGCGAGCATGGCTCATACAGCGACAGCCTCCATACCTATTCCGCGAAGTTCGATTCCGATTAGGGTAGGCCCAATGGTTAATCCAGGACCATCCCTCTCACACATGATCGCAGAGGCCGGTCGTCAGAGTTGACTCACCAGCACTATCCCTTCGCCAGGGGTTCGGCTCTCCCATCATGGACGTGAAGGCGCCAAGCTTTAGTCCTACGATTTTGCCGCCTCCCGGAGGCGTTGTGGATGAATTGTGGGCTATGCGAGAGGTAAGTAGAATCAGTAACAAGTGAACTAATTTAACACGACATTAGAATATGCAAGTTCCGGTTCCTCGCCAACAAACGGCACGGGTTGACACCAATGTGTTTAATTCGTTAGTGGATGGGCCACGTCGAAGAAACTTGGTAGGTCGGGCGGGTATAATTAAGCGTGCACTAAACCGAACTGGGCACAACAGGAAAGAAATTCCCTGGCAAGCTCAAGAGGACCATCATCGCTGTCGTCTATCAAAACTGAACCCAGTCCTCTGAATAATCAGTTCACTGCTACCGAGGACGATCCTAACAGTGTAAGCTACAGACTATTTTAACTGCGATATTCATGACTAACTAACGTACAGTCTTATACACAGTTCAAACCTTTTGACCATTTCCCTGACAATACGAACCATGACACTCTGACCCACGAGTCAGACCCCGTTGTACCGCTTGAACGAGGCGTCAAGAATGAAAACGCAGACAAGGTAGTCGGCTCAGGCAAAGAAAGACAAAGCAACATACAAAGTAACGATTTTCAACCGTTTTCTTCCCCTGGGTCGCGAGCGTCTGCATCATCTGTACACTCTTTCTCTCCGCGATCCAACTCGACTCTCCATTCTCTGGCATCGCCTACGTCTTCCACGTCCGGCTCGATTTCTAGCAATGACATGCCCTTCGTTGTGTCGTCTCCTGTGTTGTCCAACTTTTTCCAACTCGCTGAGCGTCGAAGCGCAGAGAAGGCGCCTGAGTTGCTGCTTTCCGTGACGACAACGACAGGGACTCCTATCGTTCTTACACCCGAACACTCGGAATACCAGAGCAGCACCATTGACACTGAGGGGTTAGTGGATGTTCCCAAATACGGTACTTTCTCGCCATCGTCGGATACTAGCGACAGGTAAGATTGGGATTTGGATTCTGCTCTCTCTTTCTCTGTATGGCTGTGCTGACAGCTATACCCACAGTCCTGACGTTTCGTCTCCCCTTGGCCTCGCCGCATTGTCAAACATGTCACCACTCGCAACAACGCCAATCGAGCGCACACAGTCACAGTCATTGCGGGCTAAAGACGCCATTGGTTTATCGGAAACTCGATATCCTCTACCGGACTCTCCAACTGAAAAAACTTCCGATATCGATGGGTCAGAAGCAAAGGCTTCGTCATCTAGTGGGTCGAGTTCTGCGGATGACTTGTCCGTAACGACGGTCGGAGCGCTAACGTCGCTGGACATGAACGTCCGAGGTGAATATAGAATGGACGTTATTTCACGTCCGACTTCACCGAGCGGACTATCTCGTACCGCGTCCATGTCAACCGGTCAGTGACGTTTTCCTGCTTATTGTCTCGAGACTTGACGCCCTCCCCTGCACTTATTTTCAGATCGTCACCATAACACGGGAGAAAACTTGACTCTACTTGACACGCCAACATCTCCAGCCTACTTTGCGGACTCGGAGCCTACTCCGACGACCGCCGTCGAGTCTTCGCCTGGGCCTGGACTCAAAATTCCTGCGACCTCGCGCTTGCTCCATTGTCGGCTCTGCCAAGCAGATGTGTGCAGTGAACCCACTGCGACGATGTGTGGACATTTATTTTGTTACGGGTACGTTCGACTAGTTGGGTATATAACCTCCGCGGGGTGGCTTAAAAGGAGCTGACTAGGTGTATAACGAAATCGGTCGTGCAGTCTCCTCGTTGTCCGGTCTGCGACACTCCGACGTTGTTGTATTGCCTTTTTCGATTGGATCTATCGGCTTAACGTTCGGTTGTTGGTAACGTTATGATGTACATGTTGTACCATGGTATGTAGATTATGAATTATGTAGCATATCAAAAGAAGAAGAAAAAAAGAGTACTTTGTTCTTGATTTACTACTACTCCTCAGTCGAGTCCCACTCAACCCAGTAATCCATCCCGACTAACTTTTCATAATACAAAATCAACGGAATAACCTCACTCTGCCCAATCAACCGATAAGCCACAAACACCAAGATCTGATACACCAACGCCTCCCAGCCAGCTGCCAAATGGATCATCCGCCAATACTCATCAATAAACTGCCTCACACCTTCCACACAGTTCTTCGCAAACACATTCTTATTCAACATCATCCACCGAGCCCAGAGCGCCACAATCACTTTGAGCTCGTCTGTCAGCTCGTCGTCGTTGAAGATCTCGGCTTCGCGTTCGAGCACCATCCAGTCGAGCAGGCCGTAGGGTTCGAGAGGGAGGAGCTGGAGGAGGTCGAAGAGGTACGGTCCACCGATGCGCGTGGAGTAGTCGATATCGGGCCCACCATAAGGGGACTTGGCGGGGAGGTAGGGCTTGCGGGCTGCTGGTCCGAGACGGTAAGAAGAGGGTGGGGGGCGGGGGTATTGAGGTGGTCGGGGCTTTTTTGGCACATGTATTGGGGGTGAGGATGATGGGGCAGGTGTTATGGGTTCGTCTGGAGGAAAGAGGAAGTAGGGGTCGTCGTTGGCACGTGGAGGTAGACGTGGGGAGAGGGTATTGGTGGTGGTGGTAGGCTCGGGTCTGGGTTTGTCGGAGACGGTGACGCTGGTTCTGGTTGTTATCGGGGGCGACGACGGCGGTTCTATCGGAGCAGATGTAGGGGGCGGAATTGTCTCTGGGGTTGAGGCCGTAACTCGATGTTCAAGGGACAAATTGTCCAGGTCGGGCATGCCCCTGTCGGTTTCTGGCATAAGGACAAGTAACCTCCACGACACCCCTTGCTGTTCATTTTCCGTAGTAGGCTGTAGCCAGTCAAAAAACGCCTCCTTATGGTCTAGACCTAGATGGACCTTCAGCATCTCCCTCGTCTCAAACCTACCGAGCAAATCGCAAAGCGGGCAAAACCACTTTGGTAATGTTCTTTCAAACCAGGCGTTTGCGACGTGTTCGTAGCGGACTAGAACTGAGCCTTTGTCATCGTCTTCTGGGATGCTGGGTATGTTTAGGTTCCGGCAGAGGACTTGGAAACTTTTCCGGAGATTGCGAAGGAGGAACGGGAGCCGTTTTTCGTCTTGGAGAGAGAATGGAGGGTCAGTGTGGCGATTGAAGGCGCGGAAGAGCTGAATTTGTGGTTCGACTTCGACAGCGGGTGGTGGTGTGGTTCTTTCGTTTGTGGACCTTACAGGGGAGACGAGCATCGGGGATACGAATTGCACCTCGTTGACTTTGTCCTGATCATTTTCGTTTTCTTCATCCTCGTCTTGCTCGTTATCGCCATCTTCATCACTAGAGGTTGAGCTCGGTGATCGGTACCACGGCGACGTAGACTTGTGAGCCAGTGCTGCTAGTCTCTTGCGCTTGGGAGCCTGCTCAACAGCTTCTTGTTCGGGGTCAGATGAACCGAGCTCAGAGGTTGATAGTGCCTCCTCTTCTAAAGAAGAGACATGTAAAGTAGGAGGTATTTTGCGTGCAGCCGATCTAACCATCTGCAGGCGAGATGGATTGCCCGGGCTGTGCGTTATTACTGACCTTAAACTCGTCGAACCTTTCCTTTGGACAGGCGTTTCCTGTAGCTCTATTCCCGTTGCCGTCATTATATGTTTTGAGAATGCACGCTCTGGGGTAGACTTGAAAGCGACCTGGGTCGCCATCTTTTTTTGTGGGCGTGAATCATCTGCATCGGGAGCTTGTCTACGATATGCCAAGCTGTGACCAAATTGTCCTGTGGTGTGCAAGTGTTTCCTCGTTTGATGCAGTCGAAAATCAATGAATCGCGTAGGCCTCGTTTCGCCTTCGCCTTCACGAGGACGCTTCTGCCGGGCCGCCGCTAGCGGTTCATTGTCTCCCTCTCCGCCGCTTGCTCCCCAATCGGGCATGACGGGGCCCGCACTGGTACGTACTTCTGGGGGCGCAGGGGTCATCCGACGGATGGCTGGCTGGGGACGCGCGGGGGGCTGTGGCTGAGCAAAGACAGCATGAGGCGCAGATTTGCGGCCTTGGAGGGTCCTGTAAACGCAAAAGCAAGGAATCAGAGGAGACTACCTAGCTGTCTGAGCGGCCTTGCACCCCGCCTGGCTGCGATAAAGTCTCTAAGGGACTGACCAGGAGCGAGCCAGGCAGGCTGGACGTCGAAGTCGGGGAGCATGGCACGCTTACGTCATCAAATGAGGCTGCCCACGACCACGATGGCGACCAGTCCCGCCAAGAGACAGGCCTCCGCCTCTCCAGACGCATATAGACCTCCCAAACGTCTTGCAACCTCCTCGCCAGAAGAGGGCGAGCTAGACGACCCCGTCCCACTCTCACCCCAGTCTCAGCCACTGCACTCATCGCTCCAACCCAACCCACAGCCACTCGCCAAGCCCAAGGTTCCGTTTCCGTTCAAGAAAAAGACAGAGCAGGCGAAAATTGGTTCTGCCAGCGGGGGAGAGTCGAATGAATCTGACGGTCGCTTTGCTAGAGATGCAGATGTAAGGAGGAGGCAGGGACGAGCACCAGGCAGGTCCTCAATGATCGCGGACCACTGGGAACCGGGCTATGGCTCGTCTTCGTCTAGATTTTATCCTCCGCAGCGCTGGGACTCTTATCCTCCGAGAGACTATAGGGACCGAGAGCGAGACCGCGACCGTGAACGAGGAAGGTCTCCGCCCCCACCGGTCCCATCGAGCTACTCCCCCCAGTCAAGGTCACCCTCCTCCAGATCCCACTCTGGCCAGAGAGAAAAGCACAGACTGCCGGCTCACCACGTACTCCCGCGTGATGCTAGCTTTAGTCCCCCACCCCGGGTCCGCGATAGAGAAAGAGAAAGAGATAGGGATATTCGGGACCGTGACGAGCGGGAAAGAGACCGGGACAGGCGGTACAGGGAGGAACAGGACGACAGGCACTACTACCCGGAAGACTTGGATCGGTATGACCGTCGTGACAGAGAGCTATACCCTTACCGCCGCGGTGACGACCGTCGTGGAGGAGGATGTCGAGAAACCTCTTACGAGCACGACTATGACCGTTCGTATAGATACGACGACCGCGACCGTGGACGGCGCATGGACTCTTACCGGCCTTCTTCACCTCCTCGTTACGCGCCTGTGTCGCCACATCCACCTCCCCCGCTCGTATCTCCACCTCCCCAATCACAACCACCACCATTATCCCAACCCCCTTCACCACCACCACCACCACCACCGCCGCCGCCATCATCTGTGCCGCAACCTCGTTCACCTCCATCACAGCCTCCCTCACAAACGGCAGAGAATGGTCAGATCACCGGCACACCACCCCCACCTCCTCAATCGCCTCCACCTCCACCTCCACCCGACACGCGTCTCCTCCCCAAAAACGACATGCTTCCCGACTTACACGTCCACGTTACGATACCCATGAAGCGGCCGGGTGCACCCAGAGATATTCATTCCCCACCATCTATACTACACCATGCACCACCGGTAGATGGGGAAGACAAGGAGAAGAAGGACAAACAAAAGGTAGAGCCGAAAGCGAGACTAGTGCGAGCGCGAGAGATTTCGAGGAGGTCGAGGAAGGAGGAGGTCGAGGCGTTTGGGAGGATGTTTGTTGGGTGCGGTGAGCAGTCGGACTATGAAGTGACGACCAAGCTGGGCGAAGGGACTTTTGGCGAAGTCCACAAGGCGATTCAAAAGTCGACACGCAAGGTAGTCGCTCTGAAGCGTATTCTGATGCACAATGAAAAGGAAGGCATGCCCGTAACCGCCTTGCGGGAGATCAAGATATTGAAGGCTCTCAAGCACTCGTGCATAGTTGACATTTTGGATATGTTTGTAGTGCGAAGTACGCCTCTCCCTGCATGTTTGGTACACGAATAGCCCCTGATCTGAATGTAGGCACTCAAAAGGACCCACTTTCAGTCTACATGGTTTTCCCATACATGGACCATGACCTGGCAGGTCTTCTTGAAAATGAGCGTGTCAAGTTGCAACCAAGCCATATCAAATTGTATATGAAACAGCTATTGGAAGGAACAGAATACATGCATCGGGTATGTTCTATTCCTCTCGACCTACTTATATATTCTCACACCACCCATTATCCCAACCAGAATCACATTCTCCACCGCGACATGAAAGCCGCCAACCTTCTCATCTCCAACAACGGCAGCCTCAAAATCGCCGACTTTGGTCTAGCACGATCTTACGATCCTAACGTATCTCGCAGCGGCCTGGACTCGAGGGGCCGGGAGCGTCGATATACCAACTGCGTTGTCACACTGTGGTACCGCCCTCCCGAACTCCTGCTCGGTGCACGCCACTACGGCGGGGAAATGGACATCTGGGGCATCGGCTGCGTGCTCGGCGAGATGTTCTCTCGGAGACCTATTCTACCGGGGACGTCTGACCTGGACCAGCTCGAGAAGATCTGGCAGCTGTGTGGGACACCGAATCAGCACTCGTGGCCCAACTACGATGCTCTGCCAGGGTGCGAAGGTGTGAAGCGGTTCCAGCCTCAGTGTCCGCGCCGTATCAAGCAGGCATATGAAAGTGTGGGTCCGGAGACGTGTGACTTGCTGGATAAGCTGTTGACATGTAATCCGAGGGAGAGGATCACGGCGGCGCAGGCGTTGGATCATGAGTATTTTTGGACGGATCCGTTACCGGCTGATCCAAAGACGTGAGTGGTTCTGCTTTGCTCTCCATGAGCCGATGGTGTCTAACTGAGATGAATGGTTCCAGGCTACCCTCGTATGAAGCCTCGCATGAATTTGATAAACGTGGTCATAGAAATCAGCATCCACCTCCTGGTCCTCCAATCCCTCCACATGTACCGCCCCACCATGTTCCTCCACCTCATCCTCCACCGCATGGACACCACCACCACCCGCATCCACATCCGCATCCATATCCACACCCATATCCACACCCACCTCATCCAGGGGCACCACCTCCGCATCACATTCCACACGGGTCTTATCGTCCTCCACCGCCACATCCCGGGGGTGTTGGTACTGGCGCTGGTTTTTACCCACCTGGACCAGGCGGTCTGGGACCACCTCTGCCATATAGGCTGCCGGGAGGAAGAGGACCTAGGAGGCCCCAGGGGGGATTGAGCGGGGGAGTAGCACTATCACATCCGCCGCATTTGTCGTCTAGGCCGTCTGGGGGGAATGACAGGGAGAGGGAGAAAGATAGAGGTGGGAGGGATAGAGATAGGGAGAGGGACGGGAGAGATCGGCGAGACGGGAGAGATGGACGGGAGAGGGAGAGGGAGAGGAACCGTGAACGTGACCGGGGTGGTCGAGGAGCAGACAAAAACGGCTATGGTAATGATGGAGGTGCCGAGTTGAATTACGGTTGACTTTCTTCTGGCGTTGGTGCGATTCCCTTTTAATCTTTTTCTTTTTCACTCCCAATTTCACATCATATACATATATACTACCATACAAGATACATGGTACTACTTGCAAACTCAGGTTGTTTTCTTTTTCGGGGTTTTCTGCTATTTTTGTGTGTGTTCTCGTTGCAAAATATCGCATAGCATTTTTATCAAGTGTGTATATAGATAGCCACGAACGTCATCATTATCATCGTTGTCATCATCGTCGTATACAGAGCTGTGTTGTCTTGCTTTTTTTCCTGGTTTTCCCCTTGTCGGGTTTTAACTCATTCGCTGAATAGATTATGAAGGACGTTTTCGTAGTGATAGGCCTAGTGCGATGCGCGTGTGGCGTGGGTAATGGGGCAATGTGGCGAACGACCACAGACCGAGAGGGACACAAGCATTCTAACAATGTGTCCTTCTCTCTTTGCTCAATGGCTTAAGAACGTTGGCTAGAGTCGAGGCGGACTCGGCAGGGCGCTGTCATCACAGCCATTGGCAATTCCCCCACCACCTAAAAGGGTGGTAAATCCCGCAGGCTACGGCACAATGGGAACACCGTGATAGAAGAGAAGGCGGACGTCCCCGCCGCATCATCCTTTGATGCTGAGATACATACAAGCGCTAGAGATAGCCCTTCGCTTCTACATTTTAAGACCGCGGTCTTCCTAGTAGACAGCCGAAGTGCGATAACACCGATCTTTGATACTAACCCGCATAACTTCCAAAGCGCAAATCTGGCGAGCACCGGGGAACATTACGAGCAAGGCTGGAGGACGATATGACGAGATCAGTCGACATAAGCTTGGTGCCCAAGCCATATAGGCATCGAAGAAGATGGGCAGGGGGAGAGCCAGTGGGACGTGAGGGGAAGTCGCCGATAATGAATCATATGCCAACGGGAGGATACCGTCTGAAGTTTCACAGAAATACAAGCGACGGAGATACACGTACCGCCCCGAACAGAGACAAACCCGAGCGCAGGTCCTCTGTTCGAAAGAGAATTTCTCTCTATATTCCGTCTTAAAGAATAACCCTTGAAAGACAAATGATGTACGATACCATTCACCTACTTTCTAGGTCCATTTTACGGTTCGCAGATACGTCACCTAAAAATATATCACTATATCATTACCACTTGCATTTACCACCGCCGGCGTCCGTCAACGAGTACAGTCCGCCGCCTGTGCAGTCATTCTCCTTACGTGACATCCAGGTTTATATCATACCATGTGCGTTGACTAGAGGGTTCGAACGTGCCTGGTGTCAATGATGCAGTAGGACGTAGGTATGATAGCATACGGTCCAACAAGAGATGCCGGTGGTGTCGGCCGCTGTTCGGGCGTAGTCGGAGGAATGAAGGGAGACTTTCAAATATATGGCCCCACAGAAAAGGCTCTGCTGCCCCTTGGATCCCCGACTTGCCCAGCGCATTAGCTCCGGATCAGTAAGATAAGAATCTTTTGAATACTAAATCCATGCCAAACATACCAAACATGCTAAGGAACGAAGACGGGATAGTCTCACCTTGACTGTAGTCAGACTATAAACAAGAAAGTACAACGGTAAAACCCATCTTCTGGCGCGCCGTCAAACGTCCCAGCACTCAGAAGTGAATAATCTCCGCCATCTAAGATAAGGACTTGCCAGATAATCGTGGGATCATCATACCCTACCTACCAGTTGCCCCAGTAAAGCCACTGGCCTTGACCCCACGATGTTGACATCCGTAGTACGTCTTCCCCGTCGGGACTACCCACCCACAAACGCTAACATGATGCGCCATGTCTGTTGGGGCTCAGGCGCCTGAACATGACAGCACTACCCACGTCGAGCGACTCCCTCCGGAGATCCTCCAATCGATATTCTGCGATGCTGTATCAGTAGAGAGCCATCGAGTCGTATTACCCCATGGGCTTGAAGATGATCCGAGGACGTGCCTGATGCGGATATGCTCTCGCTGGCGTGCTGTTGCGCTCCTAACACCCGAACTTTGGAATGAGGTCATTATCGAGCTGGGTTTGCAGCCCTCCCACGCGTTGGCCCTCGCCTCTACCGTACTATCGAGGGCCCGCGGGTTGCCTGTAGCCGTGACAGCTAGGTTACCTTTCCACTACTATCAGCCACAGGGACTAGTAAAGCCCTCCGCAGAGGAGCTGATCAAACAGATCATCCTTCCCTACGCACCATCATTGAAGAAACTGGAACTTGTCGTGCCGTCCACATTCGTCAAAGTATTACTTTCCCAGACAGATGAAATCAAGCTGCCCGTTCTCGAGTCGTTGTCCATACAACAGGTATCTTTCGGGGTACTGGAAGATCCTGTCATTCCGGTCAAATTACGAATGCCCAGCTTGAAAGTCATTGAATCGGGGTTCCCCGTCGCCAATGCAAGGTTGCTTGACTTCTTTAATTCCATGATCCAGTCGTCGCAGTTGACGACGTTTATTATCAAAGTTGAACCCTTACCTGCAGACGTATGCTACCACATCCTGGCCGTATGTCCGTCTCTGAAAGTATGCAGTGTGCCCTTGGATGTGATTTACGCAGACACGCGGATCGCGTTATCCACATTCACAAAACTCGTCATGCCCTACCTCGAGCATTTCCATGTTCGCTTTCTCAAGCCTGAGCACTCTGAGGCCTTCCTCGACCTCTTTAGATTCCCTTCCATACGCGATCTGGCCATAAAGCACGCCGGTGATTACGTCCTTGGCTGGACCACACCATTGACCAACTTTCTACTTATCCAGTGTGGCCCTTCTCTCGAACATCTCTTTATTGGTGCCGGATCTTCCTCGACGGCAGAAATGAATACACATGAGTTGGAATTAGTCTTGAATAAGTATGCAGTGAGCTTGAAGAGACTCTTTCTACCCTCGTTCCCCGCCTGGGTGCAGCCCACTCTAGTTCAACGGCTAATATCTAGAGACCTCTGTGTCAATCTGGAATCGCTCTCATTCCACTTCGAGGGTGATGCAGATCGCTGGACGGAGACTATTGCAGCCGCAGTCAAGGAAGCAGAGGCGAAGGGAGGAAAGCCCGTGAAGGAATTATATGTGACGATCATATACCCAGGATCACTTCATACGAAGAGTGCAACACTGGAGGGAAAATTTGAGAAGTTTGTTTTCCATCATGCCTCCTTTTCTTACAACCCCGTAAAGACGGAAAAGGAATGGTTTGGCTACTTTGGATAAGCGATGAATGAGTAGCGAAATGTACACGTATCCCTTTGACTGATGGATGTCTACTTACTGCGATGGAATGCATGAGGCGATCTGGTAAAACGTAAAACGTGCTTTATGGAACAGTTGCGGGTATAACTCTGTCCCCCGATCTCCAATTTATGCATATGACAGTGTTAGCGAACTCCACCCGCACCTGCGCCAGGAACAACACTGTTGATTTTAATGATACGATCGAATGGCCACTCATTTTGGATGGTTTCCACAGCACTTTCCTCGGAGGCGATCAGTACGGCCATATCTAGGCAACGACCATGGATCGTCTATTTACATGTGGTGCAGAGTTGTTTTCGCATGGTTACCGTACCGCTTCCACACCAGCCTGAGGAATATCCCCGGCAGCGCCCCAATTCCTATTTGTGCGATTATCTTGGGATCCTAAAAGTCCACTACGAACGCTATCTAGATTCATCGCGAGCATTCTCGCGGTCGGCTAATGCACTTGAGATCACTCTGCGGCAGGCGTCGGTTGCCTCGACGGGCAATCGCGATCGGAAGTAAGAATATCTGATGTTACGACGTGCAATGCTAAGCTGCGGATCCGAAACACGATCTCAAAAAGGAGAGCTGTAAGCATTCAATATGTATGCCATCACCATATCAGAACCTGATGCAGAAGGCCCGGAAGGAAAATCATTCACCCAGAAGTGTGCCTCCTCTGCACCACCCAGAATAAACCTGTACTTAAATCACGACTATTAATTATAGTCATACTGTACTGACAAAAACTTGCTTTGTAATGCCTGCCCCGAACTCTGAGGTTTTTTTAGTGGAGATTGGGAATCCCAGGGTCAGGGGTGGTTTCCGAGGGCCCGACTTGCGGTCGCGCGAAAAAGGCATTTCCCTGAGACGGGCCAGCTGTTAACGCCGCGCCCAAAGAGCGCACTAGCATGAGCTGAGCCAGTACCGGACTGTACTAGAACATATTTGCCATATCTTTCAACGATGGCTAATGACGGGAAAAGGGGGTCGATTGTGTGAGTTATTGTCGTATATGGCCCACGAAATCATTCACGAGGTGTTTGTTCATACTGATATTTCCCATTGATTTTGATTGCGTACTTATTTTATGAGTGGCCATGTTGTTGTGCACATTTACATATATGGATTTGGAGGGCTATCGGAAGAACCCATCGCTTAGCACCATCATCTGATAAGGTCAGGACGTACTTATATGCACGTGGAACGCTTGGGAGGGCAGCTATTGGTGGCCCTAGTTCGACCCTACCACGTACTCGAACCTTCGCGATGGTCGGCGGACCACGAAGCCCCATTCAAGTCAGTTTTTGACCCCTTCTTCCATAAATGTGCCCAAGAAATAGACGAACATAACAACGTGACAATTGGAGAAATCACTAAAATTACGAGATTACGGCACAAGAGAGAGAAACAGGGTCAAGGAACGAGTCATGCGAACATCACCAAGATGATCTTATGAATCTGGGCTTAGCGCATAAAGAAACGTTAGTTGGCACTATTTTTATCATTGAATATCCAACCCCAAGGTTGCACTAGTAAGCAAGTTTTCGTCTGATGTGCAGAGCCACATTTTATTTACTTAATAAATCCTCCATGTGTTCCTTCCTCTCTCCCCAATCTCCATTGATGGTATATGCCTCGCGTTAACAATGCCTTTCGTAGAAATTGACGGACCTGGTGGTCTGTGGAACTTTTGCTACACCATATCTACGCCGACCAATGCCTCTGCCGAATGTGTGGACGCGGACTTGCCAACTATTGTCTTCGTGCACGCTTACTGCACGGCGAAGGAAACATTTCATTGTTGAGAGGTTTTTTCTAATTAATCGAGTCACCTTGACTGACGTTCACGTTGAAGCTCAATTTAGCTCTCCTACGTTACGGCAGTTTAACTTGGTCACATTCGATCTTCGGGGAAAAGGCGAGACAGGTGGACTTATCACCAAAATACCTGTAACGCCCGGTGATGTGGCCGATGACGTGTATAACATCCTCGAAGCACTAAAGATTCCTCCCTGTCATATATTTGGACTTGCCCTTGGCTATTACTCAGCCTTTGATTTGGCAATAAGGTATCCAGACAAAGTGCTTTCGATTATCGCTTGCTCCCCGCTATCTCCAGTTGAGGTCAATTGTTCCTCTTATCCTCTCGCTCTTTTGAGGCTGACTGTAGTAATCATCAGCCTGAGCATGTAATCCATGGACGAGTTCAAATGTTTAAATATCTTCAGGACTATGCTCGTCCACAGATAAAAGGTGGCAAACCTGACATGGAGGTCGGCGACGATGTCATCTTGTGTGCTGCCCAACTTATGTTCAACGTTGTACACACCCCCTTAGTGGACGCGTAAGTCTGCATCCGTTTTCAGTTTAGAACATTTATTTTACTTGCAGTAGTGTTGCACACTTAACCTGGAAGTATATCGACCTAAACTGGGCTAGGTCAGAAGAGGGTCTTCGCAGCTGCTGGGAGTGCGGGATCAGAGTGGCACTGGATCGGAAGCCTTTAACAAAAGAGTACTTGTCAGGGGTTCGTTCTGCATATATTATTATCATGCCGCCTTCCGAACCCGTAATGTACAGATCCGATGTCCAGTTACAATCATTCACTGCGCCGACGACGTCGCGTATGGCATCGACGCAGCGCATGACCTAAGGAGTCGCCTTTCCGGTGCGGGAGTGCAAGTAGCCCCTCTCAAGATAGTTCCTGGACCCCATTTTGGATGCTTGACGCACCCTGAGGCGTAAGTTTTTTTTTTTCTCCTAGAAGCCTGAGTTATTCTATCGACGGAAATAGGATCAATTCAATCATTACTGAAGATGTTGTTTCAAATTGGCCAGGAGATACGAGCCGCTTTAAGATGAAGGCGGGTCCCCTTTTAGCGACACCATTTTCGGATGGGCTAGCCGGGTTTGGCTACTATGCGTCAGACGACGAATCAGACGACGAGTCGGACGATGAATACTCGGAATGAATCGGCGCGTTGGACCTCGCACTGAATAAGAAACGATTAGGCGCGTGCAGTTGAAGTACGTGCTTATGGATGGTACAATTGAATCTCTTACATGCATTTGTACCCTCGGGTGTTATTCACCCGATATAGACACATAGCGTAGGCGTCGTTGGCTTGCTTTCTGTACTCTTACACATTTCGGGTTGGTTTATCAGGCATTTTTAACTTTTACCATGCATATGCTGTCTCTCAAATTTACGTAACTTATGTTATCCTGCATGTCCGTTCCTTTTTCACAATGTAAGTTTACTTGCCTGTCATGTGCGAAACAATCACACCATACATCAATTTCTGGTTACGTATGTCAATTTCCACTATTGTTATGTTTCTTCGTCCAGTTGCCATACTATCATTAGTTCGACCACCCCAATATCTCAGCACTCGGACTGCTCATATTCTGATAGTTTCTATGTCGAACCCTAACGTATTTCGAGTTCGGGCTGTCATGCTTGCCGAGTCGGAGATTTACGTCGCAATCGTTCTCGTTACATCAAGACTGCTATAGAGCTACCCCCATATCATATTATGCAACTAGAACTCCAGGCACAAACCTGAGTACATATAATGAGTACACACCTATTACTGTCTTTTGCATGTCACATGACGGTCCACTGCCTCTTGTTCTCATACCACCACCATCCCCCTGCCACAAGCACTCTGTGCCCCCTAGTGAGAACACTCCCGATTTCTAACCAGGCATGCCTGCTGTTAAAGGCCCTACCTCCACTCTTCCTGAAGGGGAGGGAGGAACGAGTTCCCCCCGATTTAATCCTATGGCTCGACCTCCGAGTCGAACAGCATCTGAGAGTGGGCTCCTGCCACCCCCCTCTCCCCGCCAACCCCCGCGATCAGCGTCTGCCTCCCCTAGAGGGGACGCCACTTCTAATATGGATACCGCACCTGATAAGGTGCCAACCCCCCCTACTGAGTGGCCCATTGAAAGGCTCACAACTAAGCTGTTAAGCTGCCTGAGCACCAGGCACCTACGTGAGATTGAGAAATTTGGGCCCCCAGCCCTTTGGGAAAGCCTCCATGAAGGGGGCTTCGGAGATGAATACGAGCTCTTCAATGAGCTCTGCAACATTGCATTCCCCTTGTACCAGCCCCTCTCCGCTGCACAAGCTGAGGACACAGCCACACACATTGGGGTAGGCCTCATTAATCAAGCCCGCACAACACCACCCGGCCCTTCCACCGACGAAGAACCGGTCACCCCCAAAGGCCCAGCCTTAACCCGCAAACCACACTTTGAGGTCCCTGACCCCGAAGTTATGAACATAGATACGATAGACTTGGATCAAACCGAGTCTAACACACAACGCCGAGCGGCACAACTCCTCAAATGTGGGTTGGCCCTCGTTACACAACTCCACAAATTGTGGACTGCAACCGCGGAGATTCAGGGTAACGCCTCCCAGAATCTTCTGGAAGCCATTCGCATTACGTTTCACCTCCAAGGAGGTGATCCTGACACCCCAACACGCTTGACAACCCGTGGTACCACAAATCCCACATTACCCCTGACCACCCACGCCGGTCCCTCAAACCCGGGCACTACTATTATACATGCCCCGCAGCCTACCAGACCCATCTCTCTTCAGATGCCTGCTACCCGCACCCCTAGGCCCACCAGGCCTCCAAGGGACAGAACCCCCTACGCCAACAAGGGGAAAGGCAGACAACGGTCCCAAACCCCACCTAGCTCTAAGGGCAGCTCCCCTTGACCCTCTTCTACCAAGTCCTATGCCTCCAAAGCTGCCCTATCAGCTAAGGAGACCCTCGCACGCACCCAGGAAGTCCTCTTGAAGGCTCCCTCCCTCTCTCTCGATGAAGCAATGGCGGTGGCCCGTTCCCTCCCCATTACACCCACCCCCAAGCCGAACAACAGGAAATCGGCCACCATTCAGGGCTCGCGAGAGTCCTCCTGCATCATCTCAACGGGTGTCCTCCTTCATCAGGGCATCATTGAACATATCCAAGATCTGATACTCGAAGATCAACAACTGGCATTACTCCCAGTCCGAAACATCGCCGTTAGC
>JNHY02000191.1:11255-25422 GCA_001691755.2 Amanita polypyramis BW_CC | reverse complement strand
CCAGAAATAGGCAACCTGGCAAAACATGGTTGTCAGCACTAATGCTTTTGCACTGTTCGTTCCATAGTTTGCCTTTCTGCTCACTGCACATCTCCGGTATACATTATCATCCCGAAGGGTTTTATAGTAAATGTATATTTGAACATTACCGTAGAGCCTGCAATGCAAAGAATAACATAGACGTTAGCTGCGTATGGGCCGGACTAATAGGTGACAGTTTGCCGCTGGTCAGCAATCAAGTACGGATAATAGAGTGTAGTTGGTTCTGTCATTCATGGCTTCATTGCGAGGTCTCAAATGGGTTACAGCATTCAGCGCTTAATATTAATTTTCATTCCTCCCCCACATGGTGGACGGAACCGAAAGTGGGCTACTGTGTGAAATGAACTCTGTCCGTAAGACTAGCCGAGCCTGAGAACCACCAACTCCAAGCGCATCCCAGACGTTGAGCCCGTCGTCCGAGAGCGATGCTCGCAGCCTGATGCCCATCTCCTATTCCCCCTCTCTGACGGCTTCTGTTGCTGCCTCGCCAACACCTGCAATCACCACTAGCAGTCCCCACACTACTTTTCGTTCGTTGCGTTCTCTTCTCCCATTCGGTCCAAACAAGAATGCAAATACTTCCCAGTCATCCTCATCGAGCTCTCCTCAGGCGAACGCGTCTCGAAATGCATTTTCCGGCTTCGGCTCTGTCCGCAAGTCACTAACGCGAGAACGAGAACGCAAAACATCTTTAACTAATTTATTACCCGTCATCTCCATCGACCGTCCACCAGCAGACCAGTCTTTCGAAGACGGACACATAAGAAGAGCCTCGTCATTTTCAAACATAGAATCACCAACTTCTCTAGCAGACCCAGACCGGCAGTTGCCGAATGAGTTTGGTACGCTTGGTAGGCATTCCATCTCTGAAGCGGGTGAGCTAGCTGCCTTCTCATACTGAAGAGTTAACTTAAACACCATGATAAATTAGCCCCAGTACTCAGGAGTATTTCTCCTTGTCCCCCTTTGTCCGTCGATTTGTCCACTATCATCGAAGCAGACAGCTCATACGTGTCAAAAAGCGATCAACAGTCCTCCAAATCCCCTATCGTTGAAGTATTACAGCGAGACTCACCTCCACCTTCTATTACCGCCTCTGAACCCCAAAGAGGAAGTGAAATGGAAGCTTCGCTTGATCTCAGCAGGAACCAAATCGCTAAAGAAGTTTACGAGGCCATCGTTGAGAGGAACGTCGTTGCCGCGGAAGAGTGGCTAAACGTCGAACAACCTGTCGTTATTGACGCAGACACGAATGGCGATATTCTCTCAACTCAAATACGAGCCGACAATGCTAGTATTAACATCGAGAATGTTGATCCCTCCATCGTAACGCTGCTAATTCCGAATAATTTTTTACCAAAGAAGGGCAACCTAGTGATAAACCGGCCGCAGATAGGTTCATTAGCGGCAAGCGCTGCTGAGCCTAATCCTCTATCGTCCAATTCTCTTTTGTCTCAAAACGACAGGTCCCAGCCTCGACGAACTACGCCCACTTCCTCTTCCATTCCTCGTCTTCGTTCTATGGTTCATGAACCTACTACGCCAGGTGCAACATGTGCTGATACAACCTTCAAGGCTTCTGTAACTCCGATATCCAGTATACAGCGTGTTAGATCAAATGTTACCCGCCGGAGTACAGCGCCATCGCCATCACTATCCAATACATCAGTCCCAGAGACACGCATACCCATGAATACCGGTTCCGCTCCCGCTGCTCTGCGTCACCGCTCATATGGTCACTCTCCATCGATGTCCCTATCTGTTTCGTCTGTACCCTCAACTCCATCATTAATTGTTTATAATCATGGCATTACTCCACGAATACCATCATACTCTGGCCGATTGCAGGCCAATTCGGCGTCAGAGACGCATCTCAAAACTTCAAAATCTACAACTCCGTCGCCTACTACAACCCCACGGCATAGACCGCAGGTATTACAAACACCAGAAGCAGGAAGCTCTACCACGTCAAGTAGCGCTTTGATATCAACTGCACCGAATACCCCGAAGACCTCAAGTTCCGTTATCCGTCATGCCCCAAGCATTAGTAGACAGGACTCTGGATCTAGCAGTATCCTTAGACGCCAGCACGAGTTTTACGACGACACGACCAGTTATGGCCGCGCATCACTTGATTCTGGTCGATCTCAAATTCCAGCTGCTGGTTCAGACTCGCATATTTTGGTAACATCAACGCCTTTCAAACGTTCCTTGGATGGTACGGCAGCTCGACCAAGATCTCTTAGTTCGGAGACGGCCATGTCTCCAACTTCTATCCGCTCTCACCCACAAAGTAGGGAAGGTTACCTAGGCGCAAACATTGCTAGCAGAAGTGATATGGGGGATACTGTGTCTCCCTCTTCGCTTGCAATTTCCGGTCGCGAGGATTGCTCTCTTTCACCGTCACCTAGAGCTGTGTCTAGCCTTCGACCTGCCTTCGGGGTGCCCTTCAGATCGAGGAAACGGAGCATGAGCGTCCAAGAGTCAGCTAGGGTAGTTCACGGTGTGTTAGGGAAGCGACCGGATGGTATTCTTCAGCATCACAGACTTAACGGTGGTTCGAGGTCAAACACCAGCTTAAGCGGCCGATTGACGAACGGGAGGGAGAGGGATATCAGAGAAGAGGTTGACGAACTCCGGAAGGCGCCCCAGCATGACTGGCTTGGTCCTAGGTCCATGAAAGCCCTGCGGGCGGCCGGATTGCTTAGTGATGATCGGGAACGGGATCGCGACGGTGACCGAGAGCAAGACAAGCAACTTGTTCGTAGCCCGCGTGAGCGGAGTGGGAGTGTGGCTACGAGTGTGATGAGCGGAGGGTCGGGAAGAACTAGCCTTGGAGGCCTTGGCCGTTTCGTTCCCTCTGTTGCCAGGAGTAATGCATCTGAATATGGCCTTCAAAATGGACGTGCGCAGTCTCGGATGGCGTTTTCGGATGCCGGTGCTGGTGCTGGTGGCGGGCCTTCGGCCGTCAGCATTACGACGTCGAGAAGACGAGGGAGCGAGACGTTCTCGTATCCGTATTTGATGCATAGTCCGACGTTGACGACGTCTACGAGCGGGAGTCGGGACCGGGAGAGTAGGGATACGCCCAGGTCAGCGTCTACTGCGCCCACTTCTGTCTCTAGTACGTCTTTGGCTCACATGAGTAGGGAGCGTGACAGAGATCGGGAGAGGGAGAGGGAGAGGGAACGCGACGAGATCCGGGAGCTCAAGGAGAAGCACTCAACGGAGACGGGAGCGCTTCTTGGAGCTCTTTCTGACTCGCAGAGAACAACTCGGTTGTTGAGGGAGGAGAATGCTGATCTAAGGGAGAGGTTAGGGAGGGTACGTGATCTGGAGGCTGAGAATGAGGAGTTGAGGCACGAGGTGAGGGGTTTAAGGAGGGAGACCAGTGAGTTGAAGATACGGCTGTTGGCGGGGAATGTTGGGAGAGGGGGCAGGAATGGATGGTTGGGAACGGGAAGTACTGGGAGAAGGAGTGGACTGAGTACGCCGGTGGAAGGCCGGCAGGGGTCTCCCCTTCAACCAAGTTTGGACCAACAGAACGAAACGGATGATATGGAGGTTATCCTTTCCAAGGATGCGCTCCGAGCTTCTACTTGGAACCGGTGCCAAGAGAGTTTGTCTGAGCCGGTGGATACCCCTGCCAGTCCTGAAGCGTTACAACATCATCGTCGGTCTCCCAGCGACGCATCTTCGATATTCCCCGTGCTGCCGTCAAACATGTCTATGCTTATGCATGAAGATAATGCGCTTTTGAATGATCAGGGGAGCAACACTGGAGGCAGTCCGGCCAACGACAACACCTTGGAGCAGGCACGACCAACGGGTACAAAACCGGTTTCATTCCGAAAACCTGGAGGACAGAACGGCATGACGACCGGGGCGGCGAATAGGAGCAGTTTGAGGATGTCGATGACGTCTACCGCGAGTATTTCGCCTACGACGGCTAATTTGTCGATTATGACGGGTAGCCCCGGAAGTCTTTTTCTGCGCCCCGAGCATGAAGTACATCTAGGGGATATGGAAACGTTTAGTTTGGACTTTGGCGCCGGCAGGCCGGATGACTTGGGAGATCCCAATGATTGGTAGTATTCTACCGCGCTTTCAGGTGTCGTTTTTTTTTTTTTTTTTTTCCTTTCCTGGGATGATCGTACCCCCAAGCCCATGCTTTGAATTTGTTCGTATCGGATGTATATGTATATTCAATTTATATTTGTCGTCGCTCGTCGCTCGCATTAGTAGTTGCATTCATTACATTCTATTATATTGATCGTTGCTAGTGTAGACAGGAATTGAATTCTCATCAACAATGCTAGTGAGCAACGTGCCCAAATGGAAATGCATGTTGGGTTGGGCGGCGCACGTGGCTAAATTTAGGCCTGGGCTGCCCCGGCATCAGTACAGAGCTCAGCATGAGCACCTTCTCCTCCCGTTCGTCCCTCGGCGTTGCTTCAAATCGCAAGGATCCTTCCTGGCGCTCCTTCTCTCTCTCCAAGAACTCCATTCCGGCAAGTCTAAGCTACGTCACTGCTGAGCCCGAACAGGGTTCACCGCTCGCATCTGCAACAAGCAAATTACCAGCCCAAATTGGGTCAGGGCCAGGAGCGGGGAACGTAATTGAACTCATTATTACCAACGATTCTGGCGGTGGCCACAGCGATACGTTGCAGGACGCGCGGTCCGCTGCAAGTGTTGTTGATCCACTCCTGCCACAGCCCAACACACAGTCTAGTCGACTCGGGGTTGTCTCTGGTGAGCTGACTTTGTTGTCCTGGTGTCGTTCTGATTACACTGGCGCATACATTTACACAGAGTCTCAATCTCCGTCCAGGCGAACAACCACACGTGACAACCACCTGTCCGGGATGACGTTCAAAGAGCGGAAGATGGGAGGCCGACGTTCTTCGGCCCCGAACGGATGGCTGATATCCGCAACGAGGCCGAAAGGAAAGGTGGAGGTGGCTGCTCAACCTGTTCCTGTTACAGCAGACTCTCTCTTTGCTACGGCCGACTCAAAGCCTTCAGACGTGAACGCCTCATCGCCTGTTGCATCCAGCTCTAAACATCAGGCTTCTATATCTACACCCCCGGCACCGCCTGTTGCATCTAGCACCAATCATCAGGCTTCCGCATCTATATCTTCCCGTAATAATATACCACCTCTGCCTCCCACTTGTGATTGCAGTGAGGCCCCCGGTCCTCGATCGACAACTGATGCCACACGCCAACCTTCTACACTTCCAGCACCTAGACAAGCCGATGGCACATCGCAACCGCTGACTACATACACGTCCGTTCCTCCGAATCCCACATCAGAAGTCGACCCCGGACCAGGCACCTTTAGCAAGAAACAAGAACAAGTCCCAAAGAATGGAAACATTTATCCCAATTTAGACAAGGCAACGAACGTATCCAGTGAGGCGTTATCCAAAGCCGCTGATTCAGCCGCCAATCGCTCTTGGCTTGGCACATGGTTCGGGTGGTCCTCCCCAACCTCAACACATGGTACCAACGCCACCGACAGTAATTCTGATGTGCACCGTGCGTTACCTTCTCCTTCATCTGGTTTTCTTATAAGTAATGATGTATGTGAAAAGGTACAGATCACGATAGACAAGATCCTAGACATGAGAATGAGACTCCAGAGACGAAATCTAATTCTACTCAACAGGCAGATAGTACCGACGTGGGCAATACTAATGCTACAATGTTATGTGAAACAGATGGCGACAAGTATCAATCACTCAGTCAAGATGATAATCAACCTTCAAAGCGAGCCGGTGAATTGGCGGTTACACCCACAGACGATGCTCCCACATTCTCTGTATCACCCAACAGCCACGATGCACCGAACCCAACTACAGACTCCGATGCGATTGTCCCCGGCTCTCCGTCTGCAGGGAAGGATGCTATTCAATCTACTTCCCAACCCCCAGAAACGGAAAGTCGAGCGTCCTGGTGGGATTATATCGGCTGGAGAAGTAGCCCAACTGTCCCGCCGAGCTCGACCACGTGTGTTCCGGGGATTCCCCTTCAGAACGGCAAAAGTTCAGCCCTCGTTTTGAGTGTGAGTAGGTTGGATAGTGTTGACATTGCCAACAACAGTCAGGATAAAGGTATGTCTTACTCGCTGTGGGTATTACTTAGAGGAGTCCTAATCGGGTTATAGCGTCATCTCAACCCTTAACGTGTGATATTCCAGCCGGCGGGACATTGAACGGGAAAGGCGTTAGCGATAAAATGACACCTGGTGGGAAGCTCCCAGCAGTGGTCCTATCTCCGTCGACATCAGCTTCAACAGAAATAGTGTCAGTCGCCAGTTCAGGCTCAGAGGACCAGCAACATTTGATACCGCCACCCGGCCCAGAGCAAGGTCAGCAGGGTTCAGACCAGGAAGCCAAGAAACAGGACCAGGGACAGGATCAGGTCCATGTGGATAGCACCGATGGCGGTGCTGGTGGCGCATGGTATACCCCGTGGACGTGGTATGGATATTCGTATGGTTCATATGCTGATAAAGGAAGTTCGGCTGATGCTGGCAAGAGGGATGCCGTCCTGACAGAATATGGAGAAAACATCAAGGGTGAGAAGCTAGGCACCACGGAGAGGGAAACGGAGACGACAATCGATGACGAGCGGCCTGTTAGCTCGCAAAATGACAGCGAGAGGCAGAAAGAGCCCGAACTTCGGGTGACGGTGCATGGTCCTCCTATATTGCCGCCTCCTGCGAGCGCGATAGAGATTAATCCGATTGCGGCTACAATCGATACCCACCGGTCCAGCTGGATATCGTTCTTTGCTTCTCGAACGTCCAGAACACTGGTTACGAAGTCCATAACTGCCCCATCTGGCTCGGACGCTAGTACGGCAGACGGTGGGACCAGTCCTGCCAAGGTCGACGAGAATGGGATGGAGATTATGGATATCGAGGATGATGGTGCACCACATTCTTATCAGCCCTCGCCAACTCAGGACCAAGTTGACACTTCGAAAGCGAAGGAAACGAAGGAACTCAGAGCTACTTCCGCCTCAGACGTGATTCCTCCTTCGCAAGGTTTGGTCGCGACTCTTGTGAGGGGAAGAGGCAAGGTTCGAGGTCAGCCCCGGACGACGACGGAGTATGATAATGCAAAGGACGGATACTCTGATGTATCCAGCATCAGATCTATCGTGCAAAACTCTGGAACGGCAACTCCAGCGGTGGTGCATAGTGGTGCTGCTTCTCCTCCAAGGCCTGATCAAGATGGTTCTGCTGCTGCTGCAGGTTCACTCCCGTCCTCTCCTTCAAGCACGACATCTTTGGTGAAGAAGGCTTCCCTCAATCTCACAGCATCAACCACAAAGCCCGTTGATGGTACCAAGAAATCTAGATCACCCAAGCCGGTATCTCCGGTACCATCTCCGACGTCGTCGAAAAAGGCGATCGCGCCTCCACCTCCGAATCTTATTCTTCCGACTTGGCAAGATACATTCCATACAGCGCCTAGGAATATCGTTCCGCGTCCGGAAGCGGGTGTACTTGCGAAAACGATGCAATATGTTAGTGGGATATTGTTTAGTGGCGGGGGTACTCGATTCGGGCCGTCATCGACTAGTGGACAAGGTTCGGTGGATAAAGGCAAACGGCGAGCGAGCAATGAAACGGGAGAGAGGTATGAATTCAACTGTCTCAATAACTTTTTTTCTAAACTAATTCGTGGACATCGTGACCCAGGGTACATGAGCTTGTGAACTTTGGAAAAGTGCTTCCTAGGGCTTGGGACATACTAGATACAGCTCATGCGGACGTGCAACTGGATAAGGATGTCCTACGTGGCTGTAAACGCGTGGTTGTTATCGGTGTCCATGGATGGTTCCCCGGCGCAGTCATGCGAACTGTTATTGGTGAGGTGTGTAACAAGATCCCCTTCCCAGTGATGTACTGATGGAGCTGCTAGCCGACGGGGACCAGCAGCAAATTCGCCAATATGATGGTCCAGGCATTGGAAGAATTCCAGGACGAACACGACGTCGAGTTGGAAAAGATCACCAAGATTCCATTGGAGGGGGAGGGTACGATCAAGCAGCGAGTCGAAAAGTGGATTTTTCATGATACTTTACGATTTTCCTGCTCATTTTGTTCATCTCTTTTAGACTGTACTCCAATCTATTGGCCAACCAGGAATGGATTAGCGACATACACGCTGCGGATGCTATCCTGGTCGCGACACATTCTCAGGGTTCTGTTGTCTCAACGCACCTGCTGGACCGCCTTATTGGTGATAAACATATTAGGACGGCACGAAACAGGGTTGTCGGGCCTTCCGGGTCGCCTTCGGCCGCTGCTGGCACGGACACAGCGACACTGCCTAAACCACAGAAAGTCTGCTGTCTTGCAATGTGCGGTATTCATTTGGGACCATTGCGTTACTTGAACACAACGACATTGCTTCAGCCGTATTTCCAGGTACCTCGGAGCGCTATAATAAGTGACCTTCACTAATTATTTATCGTCAGTATCTGGAATCACCAGCTGCTCGGGAGCTGTTTGAATTCCAGGTGGAGTTTTTTAATTACCTCCTCTTTGTTGACCCTGCTAATTGGTTAACACGCAACAGAATACAGACAATGAGGTGTCCAAGGAGTACGTCAAGGCCCTTCGAAACGTACTTAATAACGGGGTATACCAATCTCACTATGGAAGGCTGGCCGTAGAAACTGATTCAAACGTCTTACCAGGTCAAGATGGTGTACGTTGCCTCACTGAACGATCAGGTCGTTCCAATATACTCGGGCGTGTTTACTGCCGCTTCACATCCCCTGATACTTCGAGCATTGTATATTGATGGCGACGCATACTAGTGCGTATCCTGTCTATTCATCTTCGCTCACATGAATCGATACACCCCCACCAGCTCCTCTGATTTCCTTGCATATCTTCTTGTGCTACTTCTTCGAATCCTTAACTCCAATATATCTGACAGTGGACTACTTACACATCTCTCAGAAGCAACTGCGGGGTCATTAAACGGAGTTGGTCACTCAAAGGCGTACGAAGAAGTCGCGACATATGCGCAAGTATCTTTTGTCCATTGTTCGACTGGTTGTTAATGTCCCTTTAGTCTGGCCGTAAAATACCTCTTCTTGACCAATAATGGACTGGAAGAACATCCAGACCTCCTTCTGGAGCCGTTTAACGCTCGTCAGGAGCAGAACGATTATGAGGTATTGTACTTGTGTGCGACGTAATACGCTTTATCTAACGACTCCTGCCGATATAGATACCTTGGGCTTTACGTGATGTCATAGCCGACGAACGTGTCGCGCACTTCTTTCTTAAGGAAATCATTAAATTAAGAGATGCCTTTCGAGAATGGCATCCAAGGACATCCATTCTCCGCGATTTGAAGCGTAAGCTTCAACCCATCCAGCGTCTTCCAGCATCTTTCGCCGCAAGTCGATTATAACGGACAGCTAAGATTCACTCCCTATTCACGGGCATTTTTCGAGCATAATACATGTGTACTTTTAGTAGCAGATGGAAAACTTAGCTGCGTTTTGGTTCTATGTCGGGAGAAAGAAACCTTGATATTAAGCGCGACTGGCTTAGGTTTGCAAGGTTTTCCAGCTGTCGCTGCTTCATTTAGTCACTAAGTGATCAAACATACTATTGCTAGTCACAGGAATGGACTGTCTTTCTGTCGACTATATTTCTAATACTCCTTGTGCATCGGAAAAGGCCTGGGAAACCAGCGACGTCGGTAAGTTCCGTGATGTGCTATCATGTTAAAAGCATCTGGGTCTCCCACAAAGTATCTTTTGCAGGCATCATGTAGGAACGTTAGGATCGATTATCTATTAGCGGATTAATCAGCCTACTTGTAAGTTCGCAGTCATTCAAGTTCGTGTTTCGTGTTTGCCCTGATATACCCTGATGATTTCATATTTAGTGCACGACCGGCGGTCTTCCCAATAATATTACCAAAATTCACACCGCTGGAAGCCACTGACAGCGGCGTTTGAGCTCAACTATGAAGTCTATGTGAATTTGTTTTGTGCATGCCATTAAGGCTTCCGTGAGAGGTACAATGGCTCCATATGTAAGACTCTTCCCAGAAATTCATTTCTGAGGGAGAAGACTAGTGTTAGCAACCACTGGCAAAGCTTATCAGAAATAGCCCATGCCGATCATCGGTCAGCTGCCTATCACAATATTCTCCGTTTAAAAGCCCCGGTACAGCGGACACAACGATATTCGGAAGAATTTTCTTTGAACGGCTACCACCAGCTGGCCGCTCCCTGCACACGCACTGTAGGCATTTCCACAGGCTGAAGAAGCCGTAGTAACATAAGTTTCCCCTTCGAGTTCAATCATCTCCAATCGGGGAAAGATGCACATTCCATCAGTTTATTCTCTCTTCAGAGATTTTGAGTAATTTTCAACGAGACGGCAATATCACTTCAACCTTATAGAGTTCCGACGACCGAGGAAAACAGTACATCTTCACAGAGATGATACTGTGTGGGAGTGGGAGAAACTTCACCCTAGGGCAGCTATTTCCCGTCACCAGGAACACCATAATCTCTTCAGCAGGGACGAATGCTTCAGGGGTAAATGCAAGCGAAAAGCGAACGTGGCATCATTTAAATCAGAGTATCAGCGTAGCATCGGGCGAGGAACAGGACCATATGGTTTGCACTGTACGCGGTACTCGAATGTTTGATGACGGGTAAATGAAAATTGTGTGGCATGGAAATGTAATGCTGGAGCAGGTGGGAGTACATAAGAACGGCGCGTCATTTTGCGCAATTGCTCTATTAAGTCAGGCTCGGCAATATTGTAAATCATTGATTGTAATCGATCAGAACGAGCCGTCGAACTCGGGAAATTCGCAACAGAGAGCCAAGCGGATTGTGGCATAAGGTCACGGTGGAGATAATAAACTTGCGATTCACGCCTCGTTAATGCCGTTCCTTGAATTATCTGCGGGAATGCCGCACTGAACGCAAAAAGTCCTAGCTTGGTCGCAGGATTACCGGAATTCATCAGTCTAATTCTGTATTGTGCACTACTAACAGCAAGCTCTAGATTGTCTGGAACTAGAAATATTTGGAGTCCTTCACAGCTAACACGCGCAACACATTTCTGTCGCTTTACACTGTACACTTCAGATCTGTGTCTTGGTTTGAACGCCCCTTGCCGAGTGGGTGGGAAATTTTTATAATCTTATATAAAGCACATAACACCGCGGATATTTACGAAAGGATTGCATAATAAGTTATACGAAAACTTTAAGAATCGTGGAGAGAAGTTCGCCTCAGCCCGCTGAGGACAGAAGAACAAACCATTAGCGATACTCCGCACCACAGTCCCCGACGGTGATTATTAGTTGATGAGCGTTCGAACGATCTAATAATTTCCCAATATCCTCTTTATCTTGAGGCGTCAGTTTTAAAGCAAAGACTCGAGTATTATCCTCAGCATGATCCGTGATACCCAAACGGGCACCTTAACAAGGAGATAAAGTTATAGGATGAAGGGCGTGGGTGAGAGGACATACCAATAAGAACTGCTCCCACAAAAGTATGATCTAAAACCCAACGCGTCGCTATGTTTGACACGCTTACGCCACCATGCCGGTCACCGATTTCTCGAAGCAAGTGTAATAGCGATTGAAATAGTTCCCAGGTCCCCCATGCGTTGACAATGATATCAAGATACTAAGATTTTGTGGAATAATAATCGCATTTTAGGCAAGGAATCATATAAAAAAAAAATTTCTTCTGACCTTTCTTTGAGATGGGGAGAGATTACTCCCGTATGGATCAGGCTCCGGCTTGCCTATCCACTGATCTGACAAGAATCCGCCACACTTATAGAAATAACGTTAGGACCATTTCAAGTAATTTATTATACACAGCTCACCAGTGTTCCGTATGTCAGAAGTTTTAAATTGTGTTTTTTGCACACGTCCGACATCCCGTGAAGTGGACGTGTGTCAACCAGAGAAAACTGCCATTGGACATCAACGTCAATTTCACACGTAAGCAGGAAAGGAGTTGTATGAGAAGACTTACTTGGACTTGATTAGTGCTTACGACGCCCGGTCCCAGCAGCGTACAAATCTCATCTGTCCTAATGGTATCGAAGTTACAGAGTCCGATGGCCGAAATGAGGCCATCATCTTTCAGCTCATGAAGGACGTTCAGACAGAAAAGATAATTCTTGTCGGAGTAGTCTTGCCAGTGGAACTATCATTACGTATGGGGCACGGGAATCAAGGGAAAGAAGCAAACTGAGCAAACCTGAAGATGATCTACTCGACTAGATCGCATTCGCAACATTCGTTCACGAACAGCATTCAAGACGACCGAGCGGGTCATCGTTTCCTGTTTGAAAACACACCACTTTGTTGCTCCAATGATTGAGTCTGGCTGAGAGTGCCCTTGCCGGAACCGGCCCTATCATTTTGACATGTCACTACAAGTTCTTCCCAGAGAACTTTGAATACTCACAAATAAGATCTCTGCACTCCCATAATGGTCCGCTATAGATCGATTCTGTGATTAGGAAGTTATACTATGAAAATAGTCACTTTCTCACCCTAACAATGTAATTGGGCCATAGGGGTAATTATTAATGTGGAGTTTATCGGAAACAGAAGTATACCTCACCATGTCTGTGAAGAGTCGATATGAAAATCGAAGGGTGGAGATGTGGAAAGCACGTACCATAGGCTATAAATCCTACGTTGGAGTATTTCTCCATGGCAGCGCGAATCTGGGCAGTCGTTGCTGTTCCCCAAGCATTACTGGAAAGTTGCCAAAGGCCCGTCCAAATGCGAGGCACAGTGAAAGGGCCCAGCTCAAAAGTTTCAAAATTTACAGGTGAGGGAGCCATGAGCATAGAATGACAGTAAAAGGCGGGTGAAGATGGGATTTGATTGCGAACATGGTGAGACTTTATACCTGAGCACTCCTGCCTTCCGTCTGCTACAGAGATCTTCGGCGATTTATTTTTCGACCGTAGTAAAAAGGAGCATGTGCTAGTGCGAAATGGAAACCGGCGACAATAAATCCAGGGGCAGGGGACCTTTGGAGGTTCAGATTCAGCCGGGATACTTTTGATAGCCGTGTGATCCCACGCGTTCTCGTTCACATCCCTTATGGTGCAACGCCTCTCCATATAAAATGAGTTCTGCACGAGACGATAGCCCCATTATACACACGTTTGAACACCTGTCAACCTCTGCTTTGTGCCACAGTCGCCAGCATGCCAGCACCTGCTTCCCGCCTGCAGGAAGCACGACCAGTAGTTAATCATGTGTATGATCTCCGCAAGTTAGACTAGGGATGTGCCCTGACCTTGTTTATACTACAGAAACCTCATGGTGGACACTTTTATTGCCAATGCAAGCGTCGAAGAGTAAGGAGGACGTTCAAGCGCACTAGCACCTGCTGACCACGAACCACCCATGATTTCAGCCTCCGATCCATATCCCGCTGCCTGCTCGCTACTGGGCCTGCGGGGATAGTGCCGGCGTTCCTGAACGCGGCCCATACTAGGCTGACACAGACAAATGCGAAAGCCGTCCCCAATAAACACACCCTATTCACAAACCAGCCGCACGACACAAAAGTATCACCGACGGAAGATCTATACGAGGCTTTGACGCGCGCACGCAAACTGTTTGGTTCTGGGCTTGGCCTTGCAAGTCTTGGAATATTTACTGCAATAGTATGGGGAACTGTTGGTCTTCGGTGGGATGGGTCTGGCGATATGACTGATATCCTTGCCGCTATCGATGGAGATATCACTCAAGCCATTCAGGTAACAGGGAAGAGCTGTTACGTCTTCGAATCTAACATACTTTCCAGAGCTGCAAGGAAGAGATCTCATCTGGGCGGATAAGTGATCACGTTGCCGCTGTGAATACAGTGAATGAACTGAAATTTGCGATATCTCAATGTCAAGTGGACGTGGAATCATGGGGGGGTGAATTTCCTTTTGACCGTGCATCATTAAGTTTGGAACTTTGGAACTTTGGGGTTTGAAACTACTTTTGGCAAAACTGTATGATTCAGTGCGATCACCATGAGATCCTGAGACTACTGCAAAAAAAAAAAAAAAAAAAAAAAAAAA